>JASTWF010000968.1:0-146686 GCA_030390025.1 Squalus acanthias
AACCCTCATTCTAACACTCTGGTATACCTCACTACACTCTGATATACCCAGCACCCCTCACTGAAACAATCAGATACACCCACTCTCTAAAATACCACAAACCTCTCATTGTAACACACTGATATAACCCACACCTCTCACTGCAACACGCTGATAAACCACACACCGAACAGCCCTCACTGTAACACTCTGATAAACCCCACACCTCTCACTGCAACACGCTGATAAACGCCACACCCCTCACTGTAGCACTGTGATATATCCCACACGACTCACTGTAAAACTCTGATATACCCCACGCTCCTCACTGTAATAGTCTGATATACCCCACACCCCTCACTGTAACAGTCTGATATACCCCACATCCCTCAGTGTAACAGTCTGATATATGGCACACCACTCACTGTAACACTCTGATAAATCCCACACCCCTCACTGCAACACGCTGATATACCCACACGACTCATTGTAAAACTCTGATATACATAGAAACATAGAAACATAGAAAATAGGTACAGGAGTAGACCATTCGGTCCTTCGAGCCTGCACCGCCATTCAATGCGTTCATGGCTGAACATGCTACCTCAGTACCCCATTCCTGCTTTCTCGCCATACCCCTTGATCCCCCTAGTTGTGAATGTTATATCTAACTCCCTTTTGAATATATTTAGCGAACTGGCCTCAACAACCTTCTGTGGAAGAGAATTCCATAGATTCACCACTCTCTGGGTGAAGAAGTTCCTCCTCAGCTCAGTCCTAAATGGCTTCCCCTTAATCCTTAGACTGTGACCCCTGGTTCTAGTTTTCCCTACCATTGGGAACATTCTGCCCGCATCTAATTTGTCTAAACCAGTCAGGATTTTAAATGTCTCTATAAGATCCCCCCTCATTCTTCTGAACTCCAGAGGATACAAGTTCAGTTGACCCAATCTTTCTTGATATGTCAGTCCGGCCATCCCAGGAATCAATCTAGTGAACCTTCGCTGCACTCCCTCAATAGCAAGAATGTCCTTCCTTAAGTTAGGAGACCAAAACTGCGCACAATACTCCAGGTGTGGCCTCACCAAGGCCCTGTACAACTGCAGCATCACCTCCCTACTCCTGTACTCAAATCCCCTTACTATGAAGGCCATCATTCCGATTGCTTTCTTGACTGCCTGCTGCACTTGCATTCCCACCTTCAATGACTGATGTACCATGATGCCCAGGTCTCGTTGCACCTCCCCTTTCCCTAATCTGCCACCATTCAGGTAATAGTCCGCCTCTCTATTTTTACCACCAAAGTGGATAACCTCACATTTATCCACATTGTACTTCATCTGCCATACATTTGCCCATTCACCCAACCTGTCCAAGTCACTCTGTAGCCTCCTAGCATCCTCCTCATTGTTCACACTGCCTCCCAATTTAGTGTCATCCGCAAATTTGGAGATATTACATTTAATCCCTTCGTCCAAATCATTAATATATAATGTAAACAACTGGGGTCCCAGCACCGAACCCTGCGGTACCCCGCTGGTCACTGCCTGCCATTCTGAAAAGTACCCATTTACTCCTACTCTTTGTTTCCTGTGTGCCAACCAGTTCTCAATCCACGTCAACACATTACCCCCAATCCCATGTGCTTTAACTTTGCTCACCAATCTCTTGTGTGGAACCTTGTCGAAGGCCTTCTGAAAGTCCAAATACACCACATCTACTGGTTCCCCCCTGTCCACCCTATTGGAAACATCCTCAAAAAATTCCAGAAGATTTGTCATGCATGATTTCCCTTTCACAAATCCATGCTGACTTGGACCTATCATGTCGCCACTTTCCAAATGGTCTGTTATGACATCTTTAATAATTGCTTCCATCATTTTACCCACAACCGATGTCAGGCTGACCGGTCTATAATTCCCTGCTTTCTCCCTCCCTCCTTTTTTAAAAAGAGGGGTTACATTGGCCACCCTCCAGTCCATCGGAACTGATCCAGAGTCTACCCCACACCCCTCACTGTAAGAGTCTGATATACCCCACACCCCTCACTGTAATAGTCTGATGTACCCCACACCACTCACTGTAATACTCTGATATACCCCACACCCCTCACTGTAACACTCTGATATACCCCACACCCCTCACTGTAACAGTCTGATATACGCCACACCCCTCACTGTAACACTCTGATATACCCCACACCTCTCACTATAATACTCATATGTATCCCACACCCCTCACTGTGACACTCTTATATACCTCACAACATTCACTTGAACACTCTGTTTTACCGCTCACTTTAATCATTTCTTACATATTCCAAACCTCTCACTGGAGCAGACCGATATACCCCACTCACCTCACTTTAACACTGTGATATACGGCACACCCCGCGCTGTAACACACTGATATATCCCACATCCCTCATTGTAACACTCTGATATACCCCACATTTTAATCCTCTCTTACATACTGATATATCCCACAAAACTCAATGTTGTCACTGCCAATTTAATCCAATGTGCTTCAATTTTGGTAATATGTGATACTTTATCAAGCACATTTTCTAAGGAGAGGGAAATTGGGAAAGTGTGAGTAGTATCAATCATACAACCATAACATTGGTGATCCAAGTGGTGTTGACAAGTTGTTTAGCGTACTTGACGACCCACTCCGATCACAGGCCTCGTCTCGTTTCAATCAATGAATTATAAAATCATTGAATTTAATCCTATTTTATTATTTCTATGTATTTGCTCTTAGGATATGGGTAACGCTGTCAAGGCCGGTATCACTTGACCATCCCTAATTACCCATGTGCAAGTGGTGGGCCTTCAACTTGAGCCGCTGCAGTCCGTGTGGTGAGGGTGCTCTCACAATACTGGTACAGAAGCAATTTCAGGCTTTTGACAAATGACGATGAAGGAACGGCGATATATTTGAAGGGTACAGTAGTATAGTCATTATGTTGCTGGACTATAAATCAGATGCCTGGACAAATGATCCAGAGTTCATAATCCCAGCAGCTGGGGAATTTAAATTCAATTAATGAAACAAATCTGGAATAAAAAGCTAGTGCCAGTAACAGTGAGCATGAAAGTACCAGATATTCGTAAAAAACCTATCTGGTTCACTAATGGGCTTTCGGGAAGGAAATCTGCCGTCCTCACCTGGTCTGGCTGAAATGTGACTCCAGACCCACTGCAATGTGGTTGACTCTTAACTGGTCTCTGAAATGGCCCAGCAAGACACTCGCTTGTCTCAGGCGGCTCACCACCACCTTCTCAAGGGAAATTAGGGATGGGCAATAGAATGCTGGCCTTGGCAGCGACGCCCACATTACAGGAATGAATTTTAAAAATGATTTATTAAGTGTCATGATGATTTATAAAGCGTCATAATGTTTTATTAATATTCAAATCAGTTATAAAGCGTTATAAAAGAACTGTAAAGTGGTGTAATGATTTTAAAGCATTATAAAGGGATACAATTATTAATAAAGTCCTTTTGCCGGGCCTCCTCATCCCCGGGCTGTGTTGCTCGGGCCCCTGTGGACTGGGCGGACCCGGGCTGCTCCGCCTCGCCGCCCGCTCTCACGGTAACCGAGCCGACAACTGCTGCCGCCCTCCGGACACTCGCCGCCCGCCGCCGGGGAAATGCCCCGAGTGAGAACCGCCATCTTTGTGCGGATCCCCAGAGCCGCCATCTTTGTGCAGGGCCCCAGAGCCGCCACCTTTGAGCTGATCCCAAGAGCCGCCAACTTTGTGTGAGGCCCCAGAGACGTCATAATTGTGCGGGGCCCCAGCGCTGCTATCTTTGTGCGGAGTCCCAGCGCCGCCATCTTTGTGCGGGGCACCAGAGCCGCCATCTTTGTGCGTGGCCCCCAGAGCCGCGAACATTGTGCGGGACCAAGAGCCGCCATCTTTCTGCAGCGCCACAGAGCCGCAATCTTTGTGAGGGGCGCCGGAGCCGCCATCTTTGTGCGATGCCCCAGTACCGCCATCTTTGTGCTGGGCGTTGTGGGGTGGGGGGGTGGGCAGAGACTCCATCTTTATGCGGGGCAGCCAGAGACGCGATCTTTGTGCGGAATGCCTGTACCACCATCTTTGGGCGGGGCGCCAGAGCCGCCATCTCTGCGAGGGGCGCCTGTGCAGCCAAATTTAGGCGGGGTGCGTATGCGGCCATCTTTGTGCGGTCCCCAGATCCGCCATCGTTCTGCGTGTCCCCAGGGCCGTCATCTTTGTGCAGGGCTCCAGAGCCGCCATCTTTGTGCTGGGCGAGGGTGCTGCCATCGTTGTGCGGTGCGCGGTTGCCTCAATCTTTGTGCTGGGCCAAGGTGACGCCATCTTTGTGCTGCGCTCGGGTGTTGCCATATTTGTGCTCGGTCGCAGAGCCGCCATTTTTGTGCTGGGCGCGGGTGCCACAATATTTGGGGGAGGCCGCAGAGCCGCCATGTTTGTTAGGGGCACGTGTGCCACCATCTTTGTGCGGAGCGCCGCAGACGCCATATTTGTGCTGGGCCCCAGTGACTACATCTTTGTGTGGAGCGCGGGTGCCGCCATGTTTTGTGCGGCCCCAAAGCCGCCAACATTGCGCGGTTCCCCAGAGCTGCCATTTTTGTGCGGGGCGCCAGAGACGCCATATTTGTGCGTGTCCCCAAATCCGCCATCTTTGCGCGGGTCCCCGATCCGCCATCTTTGTGCGGATCCCCAGATCCGCCATCTTTGTGTGTCCCCAAATCCGCCAACATTGTGCGGATCCCCAGAGCCGCTATCTTCGTGCGAGTCCCGAGAGCCGCCATCTTTTTGCTGGGCCCGGGTGCCACCCTCTTTGTGCGATGCCCCAGAACCGCCATCCTTGTGCGGGACGCTGATGCCGCCATCTTTATACGGTGCCCCCGAGCCGCCATCTTTGTACTGGGTGCGGATGCCGCCATCTTTGTGCGGGACGCGGGAGCCGCCATTTTTGTGCTGGGCCCCGGAGCCGCCAAATTTGTGACGGGCAGCGGAGCAGCCATCTTTGTGCGGGACGCGTGTGCCGCCATTTTTGCCCGGGCACCGAAGCCACCATCTTTGTGCGTTTCCCCAGTGCCACCATCTTTTTGCGGGACGCGGGTGCCGCCATCTTAGTACGGGCCCCGGAGCAGCCATTTTCGTGCTGGGCCCCAGAGCCGACATCTTTGTGCGGGCGCCACAATATCAGGCCCAGGGAACTCTCAACACTTAGACTGCAAAGTCTCCGCTTTTTCTCATCCTTTAATGAATTTTACAATCAGTGTAAAGGGATATTTCACCACATTCTTCAATTGCTCTCTGAACTTAGTCTGGGTCACGGTGTAAATACCAATGTTTGTGCAGCAACTCAGCAGCTGCAGCATGAATCCCAGTTCCTGTACATAAACTGGTAGATATACAGACTGATACCCCAAATTCCACATCCGCCATCATATGGAAAACACCATAATCACTGCCCATAACAGGATAAAAATGCCGGAGATAACAAGCAGTAAAATGATGGATTTCCTGCGGCTCTCCATCTCTGGATCTCTGGGACTCTCCCCACTGCTGGGACCCCGGAATCTCCTGCGGGCTCTGCTGGCCACTAAAATGTGTCTGACGGTGACAGCATTGAGCAGCAGAATCACCACAAATGGGTGAGAATATAATGGAGGAACTCGATTGAGGCCCAGACCCGTGAATACAGAACATCGTTTGTGAACTCACAAAACCGGGGGTCGTTCAGAAGCCTATACCGATTTGTGATCATAAAATACCAGGAGATGTCCTTTAAACCACTCAGCACAGTCACTGTTCCCAGAGCCACAGCCGCCATTCTCTCGGTGCAATATTTAGTTTTCAGCTTCTGGCAACAAATGGCCACAAATCGATCAAAGGGGAAAGTGACGGTGAACCAGACTGAACAGTCTGTGGCTGCATAAAGTAGGACGGCGTGGATATTACACATGCGGATGTACACCACGAAATAAAATTGTTCCCTATAAGCTTTGGGAATGTGCCTCAATATCAGGTCGAGGATAACGACCAGTAGATCCGCCGCTGCCATGGCCACCAGATAGCGAGTGACACATTTGGAGAGACCGCACTTTCCCTGAGACAGGATCACAACCGTCACTAAGTTAACTGTGAGGAAGGGAAATAGACAGGGAAATTATACATCAGGCTAGGAGCAAAAGCAGCAGTTTGATGGAATTCGGGCTGAATTCTGCAACTCATTACCGACATTCAATGAAATAATCTAATTCTAATACCTGTGGAACTGAATACAGGGTAAGAATAATCGGAAATACATTGTGGAATCAATAACTGATATGGGAATAAATACAACAGCAAATTAACAGATATTTGATGACGGAGAGATTAAATGATCGATCGAACATTAGCCCAGCAGAAAAAATCGCCGCCCGAGGTACCAGGGACACAAAGGACCGGAATCTCTCAGGAAGGCTTCGTATCCCGGGATCAGTCAGCATTTGGAGTGGTGTAATTCGCTTCTGTGCCCCTGTGTTAGGGGATTGGGAAATCCCGCTTGGATTCCTGCTCCTGGTTAGAATATACATTATATATAGAACTGAAAATGAGTGCAACAGCAAAATACAGAAACTGCAACGTTGGCATGCAATAATTACAGGCAAATGTATGTAAAATGTACGGATGCAATATGACAATGCTAAGATAATAATAAATACAACTGCACTGCAGTTAGAAAGATAACTGGGGTATCAGATATGTTTTGAAGATTGTGTTTTCTGCATTTTTGTTGAAATACACAAATTATAAGTTCATTGAAAGGAAGATTTGCCAAGTAACATTGCATATAATGGAGTCTGTATTAAAGTAAATAGTTATGAGTGACCAGGTAATGTCCCACTAAATGCATTTGTCAGCATCGAAATCAGACGACTTATCCCACAGGCAAAGTGCCACCTAACGTCGCAGAGAGTGAATGGCCAGAGGGAGTAGGGCCAGCACGCCTCTGCACATAAGACCTACCCCTCCCAGGGTATTCATGGAGCAATGATCCTCCTATATCCATTTGTCAGAGGAGCAGTGTTTCCAAAGGCTGTGTTTCAGCAATGAGGTGATCACTGAGATCTGCCACCTCCTGCAACCAGATCTGCAGCCTCCGCTCAGGACCAGGACGTCTCTGTCGGTGGCAGTGAAGGTGACAATGGCTCTGAATTTCTAAGTCAGCGGTTCCTTTCAGGCTTCTACTGGGGACATATTGAATATGGTCACGGAGTGCAGATTTGGAACAGAGTGCTAAGCTGCGAGTTTGGTGAGTGAGGGAGTAAATCTTAAAGGTTAATCTCTTATTTTTATATTTTTTTATAAATTCTAGACTTGTGTACTTGCAATTAGCATTTAAATTTACTGTTTCAAGTTTTAAGTTTCTTCCAGGCTTGGGCAGGGCTAAGCAAGCTCTGTGCTGGAGAGCAGGTGATAGTAATTAATTAATTAACCGATCTAATCTGGTACTGCAACTGCCAGAGAGCTCACTTATTTAAATCTCAGCAGAATAAATAAGGGAGACTGGAGTGCAGTTTGTCACGGAGTGCTGATTTGGAACAGAGTGCTAAGCTGCGAGTTTGGTGAGTGAGGGAGTTCAGGGAGGGAGGTGTGCCTTCCTTTTTCCATCTTTGTCAGCTTCCTGGTGCGGCGGCGGACCTGCGTGAGGCAAGGCGGCGGCAGAGGGTTTAGAAGTCTCTAGAGACCAGGTAAGGCGGGACCAGTCTCCGAATTCGGAGGGAGGGAGAGAGGTAAAAATAATCGAGGTGTGACGTCACCAGAAAGCAGGTAAGTAATTGGTTGGTGAGTATTTCTCTCTTTTTAAACTTAAACTCTGTGGGTTGTAGTTAATAAGGCCTTTCTGGTGCAGTGTGACTGTTGGTAAACCATTTTACTGGTGTAATTTAGAGGGATTGATTTAATTTAAATCCAATTAATTAGAGGGGATACTGGCATCTATAATCGGGCAGAGAGTGTCCATAACGAACCATCAAAACTGTAATTAATTACATAGAATGGAGCAGGTGATGTGTTACTGTTGCGAGATGTGGGAGCCGGTGGACACCATTGAGGCTCACGGTGATTACATCTGTGACAAGTGTCTGCTGCTACAGGAACTCCAGCTCCGTGTTGATGAGCTGGAGTCTGAGCTTCGGACACTGCGACACATCAGGGAGGGGGAGAAGAACCTGGACTTTGTGTTTCAGGAGGTGGTCACACCTATGAAGTTAATTAATTCAGATGTAGCCAATGGTCAGGGACAGGACGGTGTGACTACGAGTCAGGCAGGTACGGGGATCCAGGAGGTAGTGTTGGAGGAGCCGCAGCCCTTGCTCTTGTCCGACACGTTCGAGGTTCTTACTCACTGTGGGGACGGGAGCGGGGAGTGCAGGGAGGATGAGCAACCTGGCCACAGCACCGTGGAACGGGGGGATATTCAAGAGGAGGGAGTAAATAGAAATTTTCTAGTGATAGGGGATAGTATTATTAGGGGGATAGAAAGAGTTATCTGCAGCCGAGAGCGAGAGTCCCGTAGGCTGTGTTGCCTGCCCGTTGCCAGGGTTAAGGTCATCTCCTCTGGGCTGGAAATAAACTTGCAGTGGGAGGGGGTGGATCCAGTTGTCGTGGTCTATGTTAGTACAAACGACGTAGATAGGACAAGGAACCCGGTTCTGTTAAAGGAGTATGAGCAGCTAGGGTTCAAATAAAAAAACAGAACCTCAAGGGTAATAATCTCTGGATTATTACCTGAGCCACGAGCGAATTTGGCTAGGACAAATAAAATTAGAGAGTTAAATGAGTGGCTCAAAGACTGGTGTGGGAGAAATGGGTTTTGCTTCCTGGGACACTGGCACCAGTACTGGGGCAGGAGGGAGCTGTTCCGTTGGGACGGGCTTCACTTGGCCAGTGCTGGGACTAGAGGCCTGGCGGATCATATAACTAAGGCAGCGTTTCCCAACCTGTGGTCCGCGGACCACCAGTGGTCCGCGAGGGTACTGCAGGTGGTCCGTGAAAAAATGGTCCAAATCCCTGAAATAAACGTGTCTGTTGTCTCCACAGATGTTGAATGACCCGCCGTGTGGTTGCAGTGTTTTTATTGCTGTTTACAGCTGGGTTTTGGGGATGAGCTGATGGAAGTGAAAACCTGCCGTGGATGGAGGGCGGGTTGGTTTTCTGGAAGAAGCAAATCAACTGGGCCGAAAAATCAGCTCCAGACAAATTCACCAAAATATTTCCCACTTCACTACCGCACAACGGCAAGTACTGCTCCACTCTATCATATAAACCCAACCAGTGCCCCCTCAATGCAGCAATCTTCACCAGTGTCCACACTATTATACAACCTCAGGTTTGCATGTACGGAGTGTGGGTCTTTGACAATGGGCTTTATACAACCGCACTCTTGAGTCACACTAAGTAAATGTAGATGTCTTAAATATAAGACCCTCAATAATAAATGCAGGAGGGAATTCAGGAAAAAAATTGTTCATGCAAAAAGTTTTTGGAATGTGGAACGCGATACCACAGGTACCAGATATCAGTGAGGGGAGAAAATAAGTTTCATCCGTGAGTTGGCTCCGTGGCTTAGTTGGTCAAAGCACTTGTTTAGTATACTAGGAGAGCCTGGGTTCGATTCGTAGCGGGGCATTTTTTAAAGAACAAAATATTCTCTTATGATCCCACAGAGGGATCAGGCAGCGAGATAAACTTTTATCAGCAAACCGAAGAAAGACAAATTATCAGAAAGACGTGTTGCTTCGTCCAGTGCAAAGGTGACATGGATGTTATTGATAATAATTTCGCCCTGACAGTTTGTGTAGATTTTTTGTAAAGTCTGGATTTTCAATATCAGGAGAAACCGAAAAAGTAAGAAATAAACTGCTATTGTCCCATTCACAGATTAAACCCGTGCCCTTAGCGATATCAGCACCACGCTCTATACAACTGTGATAACAGCTGTCCGGATTGTTCGAGCCCCACACTGGGCGGTTTATGTTTTACTTCTCACACTGGGTCACAGAGTTATTGTAGAGATAATGAACACACCACATCCCTTAAACATGATTCCGATATAAAATAATCACAGTTCGATAAAAACCGAGTATGTAAATCGAAAGAAAAAGAAAAAGAGCACTTAATTGTGAAAAGAATGATTGCACCAACATTGAAGGGGGATCTGCCGGACTCCGTCATTCTAATCCTGTGACTGTGGGAGTTTGTTTGGGGCAGAGCTTTGCCTGTGACGACACGAACACTCCCCGCACCCCCCCCCCACCCCACCACTCCATCCATGTTAAATCTGAAAAGTGTCTGGCAAAAATTCAGAACAAGCGGAGAGGAAGTATCCCTTCGGAGAGGTTTGTGTTTCTGAATCCCTAAGTCATATTGCTCTTTTTGACATGTCCCCATTCAATGTACAGACCCTCTCCTCAGTCTGCCCCTCGCGACCCGTCACCTCACATTTCTCTCCAGTTAATTTCAAAACATGTTTTACACACCCCTCCAGCATTGTCCTGGAGTCCCCAATACTGTGTCAATTGTAGCACTTTCTGAAATACTACCCGTGTCGTGTTAGTCAAGAGAGACAGAGGGGAATTAGACACAACAAGCGTCGCTGAGCCTTTGCTATAGTGAAACAGGGGTTCATTTCATGAAACAGTGCTACAGCTTTCGGAATAGAGGGAGCTTATACAGACCTGATCTGTTCCACCGAAACAAATCGGTTTGAGGTGTTGGCCGGCAGGACAGATAGAATGTGGGGAGTGTTTAAACAAGATGTGGAGGTTGTTGCAGTAGTTATTCTATGGAGTTACTTCAAGGAGCTGAATCTGAATGCAATGGATCAACGTGTACCCATGCAAAGCAAAGGTACTGAGCGTCATTACAGTCCAGCCTGGTTCAACCGAACTAACAAACAATTCATCCAGAAGAGAAAAAGGGATTTAAGTCCATGACTGTAAATGGCACAGACTTCAGGAGGCTTCAAAACTATAAGGCAAGACAAGATTGTAAAAACTGCAACAGAATGGCGAAGAAAAACTTCACATTTAAAATGGCAAGTGAAGAGAAGGGTAGTAATAGTGCCAGAGGTAAGTTGTGATATTGGCCCAAAAATTCGGCCGAGAACGGGTGAGTACGGACTGCGTACTCACCCGTATTAGTTCCCGAAGTGCCGGTTTCCTGCATGCACTGCGCATGCGCGGGAAACTGGCACTTCCGGTATGGTGAGGGGGGCGGTTCCTAAGTGAACCGCGTGCGCACTAGAGGCTGCGCGCACGCAGCACACTTTGTTTTTTTTTCAGGTTTCAACGCGAGGGTAAGTACGGAAGATTCTACACAAGTAAAAAGGAGGCGTAAGGACCTTTTTCAACAAGGTAAGTAGTTAATTAAGTATAATTTTTAATTTTTTTCAACAGGTTTATCTTTTTTAGAGACTTTAAAGAAAGGTAAGTTTATTTTTACAACTTTTAAAAAGGTTTTTAATTTTTTCAAAATTTAAATTTTTGTTTAAAGTGGTTAATTTATTTAACGATAGTTATTTTATTAATGTGATGGTTTTTAAAAAATTATTTGAGGTTTAGCTGTTCTTTTGGGGTCTCTTTGAATTCACAGATTTGACAGGTCTGTCAGATCTATGAATGAAAGATGGTCTGCTGCCATTGGCTCTCCATGGGCCACGTGATCCCAGAGGTCGCATCGCACTAACTGCGCCCCTGGGACACGCACACACTGCGCGCCGGCACTAGGAAGAGGCCCAGGACCCGAAGTTCCTGTGTGCCCAAACACAACGGCCGGCGCAGTGTGTCATATCGCGCGCGATCCTTACCCCCGCGGCAAGCCTCCGAGTCAAATTTCTGGGCCATTATTCACAAAATGTTTTAAACGGCTTCCTTATGTTTTGGTCCGCAAAAGCTTTTGATGATGATGTAGTGGTCCGCATAAAGGAAAAGGTTGGGAACCGCTGCATTAGAGAATCTAAGAGTTCTTTGGAAAGGAAGATGGTGCACAATTGTGGTAATTATAGCAAAAAACTTTTCCAGCGACGTCAGGAGTCAGAAGACCGTTAATTATGATTTAGGGCCACTGAAATCAGTTCAGGACAGATTGAAACAGATTCCCAGGCTATGGCCATGCTGTTAAATGACTATTTCGTGTCAGTTTACGCTCCTGTGGATGATGCTCAGATTCCAGCTGTGGGATGTGCTGTTGTCAATAACATCATAAATATTAAAATAGAATGGGATTGACATCGTGGGTAAAATAGGAAATCTGCAAATTTCTCACCATCTGCCTCTCTCTGTGTCACGCATTATATGTCTCGCCCAAGTCTGTCTCCATCCGTCTCTCTACCCATCGGTCTGTCTCCCTGCTGGCTCTGTCGTTCTCTCTCTATCTCCCACTTTAGGTCTGTATCTGTCCTCCCCCCGTCTGCTTACATCAGTCTCTCAGCCCCTGTCGTTCTACCCCCGGTCTGTCTCCCGCTCCTACTCTCCCGTATGTCTCTCTTACACTGTCTCCCGTGTCTGTCTGCCCCGTCTGTCTCCCACGATCTAACTCTCTCATTGACCCACCCCGTTTTTCTACCCCCCTCTCGCTCCTCTATCTGTCTATCTATCTCTGTCTCAAACCCGTCTGATTTTTCTGTCTCCCGTCTGCCTCCTACCGTCTGTCTCCTCTATTTCTCTCTCTCTCTGGGTCACCCAGCATCTGTCTGCCCCCAGGCGGTCTCCATCTGTCTCCCTCCCCGTCGGTCTGTCTCTTCCCATTTTCTATCGCGCTCTCTCTATTTCCCACCAGATGTCTCTCTCTCTGTCCCCCTGTTGGTCACTCTCTCTCTATCTCCCACCGTATGTCTCTCTTTCTGCCCCCCTATTGATCTCTCTCTCTATCTCCCACCGTATGTCTCTCTCTCTGTCCCTCTGTTGGTCTCTCTCTCTCTATCTCCCACCGTATGTCTCTCTTTCTGCCCCCCTATTGATCTCTCTCTCTCTATCTCTCACCGTATGTCTCTCTCTCTGTCCCTCTGTTGGTCTCTTACACTCTATCTCCCACCGTATGTCTCTCTATCTGCCCCCCTATTGATCTCTCTCTCTCTCTATCTCCCACCGTATGTCTCTCTCTCTGTCCCCTGTTGCTCTCTCTCTCTATCTCCCACCGTATGTCTCTCTCTCTGGCCCACTGATGGTCTCTCTCTCTCTATCTCCCACCGTATGGATCTACCTCTGTCCCTCTGTTGGTCTCTCTCGCTGTATCTCCCATTGTATGTCTCTCTCTCTGTCAGCCAGTTGGTCTCTCTCTCCCTATCTCCCACCGGATGTCTCTCTCTCTCTCTGTCCCTGTGTTGATATCTCTCTCTATCTCCCACCGAATGACTCTCTCTCTCTGTCTCTCTGTTGGTCTCTCTCTCTCTATCTCCCACCGTATCTCTCTCTCTCTGTACCTTATTTGGTCTCTCTCTCTCTATCTCCCACCGTATGTCTCTCTTTCTGTTGGTCTCTCTATCTATCTCCCACAGTATGTCTCCCCAGTTCTGTATCCACCGGTGTATCTCCCACGGTCTGTATCCCCCGGTCTTTCTCCCCCGGTCTGTCTCCCCCGATCTGTCTCTCTCTGTCTCCCCTGGTCTGTATCCCCCGGTCTGTCTCCTCTGGTCCGTCTCCCCAGTTCCGTCTCTCTCTCTCGCCCCCTCACTTGTCTGCCTCGACTCTCTCACGCCGTGTTCTCCCGCCCCTGCCCCACCACTTTCTTCAACGTCTGTCTCCCCCGGTCTGTCTCCCCCGGTCTGTATCCCGCTCACCTGTCTGGCCCTACTGTGTCCCGCTGTCCTTCTAGCCCCCTCCCCAACCCACATCACATTCCTCACCGTCTGTCTCCCCAGATCTGTCTCCCCCGGTCTGTCTCTCTCCCGCTTTAATGTAGTGCCGGGCCTTCTCTTCACTGGGCCGGTATGCTCCCCTTCCCTCCGGACGCTCGCGTCCCGCCGCCTCTCCCCGGCCTCGATTCTGGGAAAGGGGAAACCGCAATGGCGGCCCCGTGGGAGAGAGAGCCGCCATCTTTATCCCTGCTGCGGGTGCCGCCATGTTTGTGCTGGGCGGGGGCGGGGGCGGGGGCGTGTTCCGCTGTATTGCTCATTGAGCGGCGCCGCAATCATTTTCTACGGCACGGCGGCCGCCATCTTGGTGCGGGCGGGAGTTGAGCTGCTTCAGGCGGCGCGTTAGGGGCGACCATCTTTTTCTAGGGCACTGCTGCCTTTCCAGAGGGGCATGGCAGATGGCCTCGCCCCTCTCATTGAGCCCAGTGTAGACAGTGTGTGAGTGAGCGTGTTAATGTTTACCCAGATCACCGGCCCCGCCCGGGGTAGAGCGACTCGCTCACGATATTAGGCCCAGGGAGCTCTCAGGCTGCAAAGGCTCTGCTTCTTCTCATGATTTAATGAACTTTACAATCAGAGTAAAGGGATATTTCCCCACAATCTTCAACTGCTCTCTGAACTTAGTCTGGGTCACGGCATAAATCCCAGTGTTTGTGGAGCAACTCAGCAGCTGCAGCATGAATCCCAGTTCTTGTATATAAAAAGGTAGAAATACAGGCTCAGACCCCAATTACGACATGCGGTACGATATAGAATACACCGTAAACACTGCCCATAACAGGATGAAATTGCCCGAGATAACAAGCAGTAAAATGATGGATTTCCTGCGGCTCGCCATCTCTGGATCTCTGGGACTCTCCCCACTGCTGGGACCCCGGAGTCTCCTGCGGGCTCTGCTGGACACTGAAATGTGTCTGACGGTGACAGCATTGAGCAGCAGAATCACCACAAACGGGACCCCCGGGGTGAGAATATAATGAAGGAACTCGATTGCTACCCAGAACAGTGAATACAGAACATCCATTGTGACATCACAAAACCAGGGGAGGTTCTGAAGCCAATAGGAATCTGTCATCATAAAATACCAGGTGATGTTCTTCAAACCGCTCACCACAGTCACTGTTCCCAGAACCACAGCCGCCGTTTTCTCGGTGCAATGTTTAGTTTTCAACTTCTGGCAACAAATGGCGACAAATCGATCAAAGGTGAAAGTGACGGTGAACCAGACAGAACATTCTGTGGCTGCGAACAGCAGGATGGCGTGGATATTACACACGGGGATGGACCTCACGAAACCAAACTGTTCCATATAAACAATCGGAATGTGCCTCAATATCAGGTCGAGGATAACGACCAGTAGATCCGCCGCTGCCATGGCCACCAGGTAACGAGTGACACATTTGGAGAGACGGCACTTTCCCCGAGACAGGATCACAATCGTCACTAAGTTCACTGCGAGGAAAGGAAATAAACAACAAAATTATACATCAGGCTGGGAGCAAAAGCAGCAGTTTGATGGAATCCGGGGAGAAATCTACAACTCATTAGCGACATTCAATTATCTAATTTAATTCTATTACCTGTGGAGCAGAATACAGGGTTTATTGTAAGAAAAATTGATAATAAATTGTGGAATCAATAAATGAAATGGGGATAAATCCAACATGAAAGTAACAGATGTTTGATCAATGAGAGATTAAGTGATCGATCTACATTTAGTCCAGCAGACAAAAGCACCGCCCGAGGTACCAGGGACACAAAGGACCAGAACCTCTCAGGAAGCCTTCGTGTCCCGGGATCAGTCAGCATTTGGAGCGGTGCATTTCGCTTCTGTGCCCCAGTGTTGGGGGAGCGGGCAACAACGCTTTTATTCCTGCTCCTGGTTAGAATATCCATTATAGTTACAACTGAAAATTAATGCAACAGCAAAGTACAGAAACTGCAACCTTGGCAAGCAATAATTGTATTGAAATCTGTCTTAAGGGAAATTTTGTGAGAATGCAAATTATCCTTGGAGTCCTATTCTAACCATCAGAACCAGGGCCACCAATGCAGTACTGGAGATGGTGGGAAAGAAGACACTGACTGGAACTGAATCATTAGTTGATGTTTCACCCGCCCATAAAATACAGAGTACAGAACAGAGAGAACGGAGTTTCTCTTCCTATAATGAACTAAAACTGAGATCAAAAGACAAGAATGTGACAGAAAAAAGGAAGGAATTATGTAAGAAAAAAGATGGATGGCCCCAAACTTGTTCTCAGATTTATTTCATCCAAGACTATTAGGGTAAAAATATTAACAATAAATAAATGGTCCTGAACGGCAGCATCTTAGAGATGAACACAATGATGGAACGATGTTATTCGCTTACATGGCAATGCGCCCGCCCCAATTCAAGAATTTCATTCCCAGGGCCGCCGAATTACACTGCTCCCGCCTCAGTCCTGTAATTTAATTCCATGGACTGCATAGATTACACTGCTCCCGCCTCAGTGCAGGAATGTAATACCCAGGGTGCCTAGATTACACTGCTCCCATCTCATTCCAGGAATTTCATTCCCAGGGTGCCTAGATTACACTGCTGCCGCCTCGTCCAGGAATTTCATTCCCAGGGCCACCTAGATTAAACTGCTCCCACCTCAATCCACCAATTTCATTCCCAGGGCCACCTAGATTACACTGCTCCCGCCTCAGTCCATGAATTTCATTCCGAGGGCCACCTAGATTAAACTGCTCCTGCCTCAGTCCAGGAATTTCATTCCCAGGGCCACCTAGATTACACTGCTCCCACCTCAATTCGGGAATTTCATTGCCAAGACTGCCGAGATTACACTGCTCCCGTCTCAGTCGAGGAATTTCATGCCAAGGCCAACCTAGATTACACTGCTTCCGCCGCAGTCCTGGAATTTCATTCCCAGGGCCACCTAGATTACACTGCTCCCGCCTCAGTCCTGAAATTTCATTCCCAGGGCCGCCTAGATTAAACTGCTCCCACCTCAGTCCAGAAATTTAATTCGCAGTGATGCCCATGTTACTCTGCTCCCGCCTCAGTCCAGGAATTGCATTCCCAGGGCTGCCTAGAGTACACTGCTCCCGCCTCAGTCCAGGAATTTTATTCCCATTGATGCCTTGATTACACTGCTCCCGCCTCAGTCCAGGAATTTCATTCCCAGGGCTGCCTAGAGTACACTGCTCCCGCCTCAGTCCAGGAATTTTATTCCCATTGATGCCTAGATTACTCTGCTCTCGCCTTAGTCTAAGAATTAAATTCCCAGTTAATTTCTCTATTGCCTAAATCTAGAACAAGAACAAGAAAACTTTTCGAAAGGGTGACCTTACCCAGACAAACATTTCATGTTGTTTGACCGCGGGGAAGTATAATTAAAAGGAGCAAATGGCAATACCAAGGAATCAAAGGCAAACGTTTAAAATATAAACCAATGAGATAAATAGCCTGTAAACTCCTCAATACTCCAAGAAACGCTCTGGAAACATTGAATTCTCGTTTAGTCATACTCACAGAATCATAACTATCAGTCAATTTCCCGAATCCTGCATCACCATCCCAGGCTGTGTCCTGTTCCACTGGCAGCACAGGCCCACCAGAGGTGGGAGCACAGTGTTATACAGTCACGTGGGCGAGATCCTGAGAGTCCTCAACATTGCCTAAGAATATAATGAAGTCTCATGGCTTCCAGTCAGACATGGGCAAAGTAATTATCGCCCACCCTCAGCTGATGAATCAGCACATGCTGAACACCATTTGATGGGAGCACCGAGAGCAGAAAGGGTGCAAAATATACTCTGGGTGTGGAGGGGGATATTTCAATGTCCATCACCAAGAGTGGCTCGGAAGTACCATTATTACCCGAGCCCTGAAGAATGCAGCTGCCAGACTGGGATTGCGGCAGGTGGTGGGAGAACCAACAGGAGAGAATAGCCTGCTTTACCCCGTCCTCACCAACCTACCTATCGCATGTACATCTGTTCATGATGATATTGGTAGAACTGACCGGTGCACAACATTTGTGGAGAATCAGTCTCGCCTTCAACCTGAGGCCACCCTCCATCATATCATGTGCCACGGCCATGGTGATCAATGGAATGAAATTAGACAGAGCCAAGCGATCCCGCAACCAACAGATCAGATTATTTCAAAGCTGTCATATCCTGTTGTGAATGGTAATGAACGATTGAGCCGTTTCCACATAGCACTGAAAATTTCTGCTTTTCAAGTATATGGAAGTTACAGTTAAGAAAGAAAGAATTGCATTGATATAGCGCC
Source organism: Squalus acanthias (assembly GCA_030390025.1). Classification (NCBI taxonomy): domain Eukaryota; kingdom Metazoa; phylum Chordata; class Chondrichthyes; order Squaliformes; family Squalidae; genus Squalus; species Squalus acanthias. The sequence continues at coordinate 18,167 of JASTWF010000968.1, forward strand.
TTTCACGATCTTGGGATGTCCCAATGCGCTTTACAACCAATGAAGAAATTTTGAAGTGTAATCACTGTTGTAGTGTAGGAAACGTGGCAGCCAATTTGCGCACAGCAAGCTCCCACAAACAGCAATGTGATAGTTACCAGATAATCTGCTTCAGAGATGTTGATTGAGATAAATATTGGCCACAACACCGGGGTTAACTCTGCTGCTCTTCTTCGATATACATCCATGTGATGTTTTAGTCCACTTTAGAGAACAGACGGGGCCTCGGTTTAACGTCTCATCTGAAAGACGGCCCGCCCGACACTGCAGCGCTCCCTCAGTACTGTCCCTCCGACAGTGCAGCGCTACCTCAGTACTAACCCTCTGACAGTTCAGCGCTCCATCAGTACTGACTCTCTGACAGTGCAGCGCTCACTCAGTACTGACTCTATGACAGTGCAGCGCTCCGTCAGTACTGACCCTCTGACAGTACAGCGCTCCCTCAGTACTGCCCCTCTGATAGTGCAGCGCTCCCTCATTACTGCCCCTCTGACAGTGCAGCGATCCCTCAGGACTGCCCCTCTGACAGTGCAGCGCTCCCTCAGTACTGACCCTCTGACAGTGCAGCGCTCCCTCAGTACTGACCCTCTGACAGTGCAACGCTCACTCAGTACTTACCCTCTGACAGTACAGCGCTCCCTCAGTACTGCCCCACTGACAGTGCAACGCTCCCTCAGTACTGACCCTCTGTCAGTGCAGCGCTCCCTCAGTACTGCCCCTCTGACAGTGCAGCACTCCCTCAGTACTGCCCCTCTGACAGTGCAGCACTCCCTCAGTACTGCCCCACTGTCAGTGCAACGCTCCCTCAGTCCTGACCCTCTGACAGTGCAGAACTCCCTCAGTACTGCCCTTCCCACACTGCAGTGATCCTTCAGTACTGCGCTGCAGTGTTAGACTAAATTTTTGTAATCAAGTCGGTGGAGTGGGCCTTGAACCCACGACATTTTGACTCAGAGCCGAGAGTGCTACTACCTGAGCCTACTGAATCTGCTTCCACCAGACTTTCCGAATTCATTGCAGGTCATAAAAACTCACTGCGTGACAAAAGTTCTTCTCATCTGCTCCCTGCTTCTTTTACCAATTATCTTATATATGTGCCATTTAGGTAATGACAAGGCAAGTTCTGGAAACAGTTTCTCCTTTCTTACTGTTTCAAAATCCCTTTTCCTTCTTAACACTTCTATTCAATCTCCCCCAACCTCCTGTGTTATAAGGAGAACAATTCCAGCTTCTCTCGTCTGCCCACATAACTGAAATTCCTCATCCCTGGTGTCATTACGGTAAATTCTCACCACACAAGTGGCAGAGGATGACCACCCCCAACAAAAGGGAGTTTAACCTCTTCCACCTGACAGTCAACGGCAATTCCATCACCGAATCCTCCACCACAAAATCCTAGGGTCTCCATTGATCAGAAACTCAACTGGACCAGCCTCATAAATGCCGTGGCTACTAAAGCAGGTCAGAGGCTGGGTATTCTGCAGTGAGTAACTCACCTCCTGACTCCACAAATCATCTCCAACAAGGCACAAGTCAAGAGTGTTCTGGATTACTGTCTGTAGACTGTGGTATGACTTGTGGGCAAGACCCTACCAATTCTATTAATTGTATTAAAAGATTTTCAAAATTAAGGACACGTACACATATTACAACCAAATGTCTGCAAAATAAACAGGTTCTAAGCTGTCATATTCAGGACAAGATTAGAATCTGTAAATGAACATTTGTGACACCGCCCGAAAGAAATTTCTAGGCCCTTTTGTTTGCAGCGTTTTGTCTCTTTAAAAATCCTGTGTGACTGGTCCTGTCTCTTTAAAAAGCCTGTGTGACTGATCCTGTCTCTTTAAAAAGCCTGTGTGACTGGTCCTGTCTCTTTAAAAAGCCTGTGTGACTGGTCCTGTCTCTTTAAAAAGCCTGTGTGACTGGTCCTGTCTCTTTAAAAAGCCTGTGTGACTGGTCCATTCTCTTTAATAAATCTGTGTGACTGGTCCTGTCTCTTTAAAAAGCCTGTATGAATGTTTCTGGGTCACTGACTGTGGCTCTGCCCTCTTGTTTAGCTGTTCATTGCATGCTATGAAGAAGAGACAGAATGGAGTTGTTTTTAAGCAGGGGACCATGGATTTTGGATCCACAGGGGTGTTGATGGTGCAGGATTACTGAAACTAGTTCTTTGACACTGAAGTGGCTTCACTGAGTTATGGAGAAACCTTTGCTGGAAAAGTAGTGTTAAGAATTGAAGACCTAGGCCTAGAAATCCGTCATTGACTGCAGTGGAGCTGAATATCAGGCGCTGCGTGTAACGGGCGCCCGATCCGATACCGCCCGTTTAACCCACCGCCCGAGAGACATTGCTCGGCCCTTGTCTGCAGACATTCGCAGATATCAAATGTCACAGCGTGCTGACGAATTGGACTATGACTTTGCCTCTCAAAGATTCGGCTTGAACCCATTCAGAGCCATTTGTTATCTTCCGAGACAGATTGCTCCAGGGGTGGGGGTAGAACATAGAACATAGAACAGTACAGCACAGTACAGGCCCTTCGGCCCTCGATGTTGTGCCGAGCATTGTCCGAAACCAAGATCAAGCTATCACACTCCCTATCATTCTGGTGTGCTCCATGTGCTTATCCAATAACCGCTTGAAAGTTCCTAATCTGTCCGACTCCACTATCACAGCAGGCAGTCCATTCCACACCCCAACCACTCTCTGAGTAAAGAATCTACCTCGGACATCCCTTCTATATATCCCCCCATGCACCTTATAGTTATGCCCCCTTGTAACAGCTACATCCACCCGAGGAAATAGTCTCTGAACATCCACTCTATCTATCCCCCTCATCATCTTATAAACCTCTATTAAGTCGCCTCTCATCCTCCTCCGCTCTAAAGAGAAAAGCCCCAACTCCCTCAATCTTTCCTCATAAGACCTCCCCCCCAAACCAGGCAGCATCCTGGTAAATCTCCTTTGCACTCTATCTAAAATTCACTACAAGCATTTCAGTCTCATCCAAAACTCTGCTGTCCATGTCCTAACTCGCACCAAGCACTGTTCACCCATCACTCCTGTGCTCGCTGACCTACATTGGCTCCAAGTCCGGCAAAGCCTCGATTTTAAAATTCTCAACCTCATGCAGTATTGTGGCAGCACCTTCACCACACAGACTGCAGCGATCAAGATGAAGGCGCACGATTTTCACATGGTTAACTAGGGATGGGAAATTAATACCAGCCTTGACATTGTCACCAATATCCTGTGAACAAATGGATATAAATAATAAAATAGGAATACAATCAATGATTTTTAAATTCACTGATTGAAACCAGGCGAGGCCTGTGATCAGAATCATGTTACGCTACACAAATTGTCTCATAACTTGGCTCAGAAATTCTATGATTCTTTGATTGCTATTGCCCATACTTTCCCAATGTCCCTCTCATTTAAAAAGGTGCTTGATAAAGTCCCACATAATACCTAAATTGAAGCCCATGGGATTAAAGTGGCAGTGGCAACATGGCTCGGAAATTGACTGAGAGACAGAAGGCAGGGAGTAGTGGTAAACGGGTGTTTTTCAGACTCAGTCTACACTGGTGTTCCCCAGGGGTCGGTGTTGGGAGCTTTGCTCCTTTCATGTATATTAATCCCATGGACTTGGGTATAAAGCACATAATTTCAAACTCGGAAATGTTCATAAACAGTGAGAAGGAAAGTAACAGACTTCAGGAGAACATAGACAGACTGGTGAAATGGCCAGACGCATTCAGATACAATTTAACACAGATAAGGGTGAGGAGATTCATGTTGGTAGGAAGCAAGAGCAGAGGCAATATAAACTAAACGGTACGATTTTAAAGCGGGTGCACGATCAGAGAGACCTGGGGCGTACTTACACAAATCTTTGAAGGTGGCAGGACCAGTTGCGATGTCTGTTAAAAATGCATACGGAGTCCTTGGCTTTACAAACAGAAACACAGAGTAACAAAATCCAGAAAGAAATGCTATCCTTTAATAAATAATTGGCTAGGCCCCATCTGGAGTATGGTGTCCAATTCTGAGCACCACACTTTGGCAAGCATGACAAGGATTAGGGAAGGTGTAGAGGAGATTGACCAGATTGGTACCAGGGATCTGGGACTTCAGTTACGTGGAGAGACTGGATAATCTGGGATTGTTCTTTTTAGAGCAGCCAAGGTTAAGAATCATAGAATTATAGAATCTTAGAAATTTACGACACAGAAGGAGGACATTCGGCCCATCGTGTCTACGCCGGTCGAAAAAGAGCAACCCAGCCTAATCCCACTTTCCAGCACTTGGTCCGTAGCCCTGTAGGATACAGCATTTCAAGTGTATAGCCAAGTACGTTTTAAATGTAATGAGTGTTTCTGCCTCTACGACCCTTTCAGGCAGTCAGTATCAGACACCCACCGCCCTCTCGGTGAAAACAATTCTCCTCATCTCAACTCTGATCCTTCTACTAATTACTTTAAATCTATGACCCTGGTTATTGATTTTTCTGCTAAGCGAAATAGATGCTTCCTATCCACTCTATCTAGGCTCCTCATAATTTTATACACCTGAATTTAATCTCCCTCAGCCTCATCTGTTCTAAAGTAAACAACCCCAGCCTATCCAATCTTTCTTCATAGCTAAAATTCTCCAGCGCAGACAACATCCTCGTGAATCTCCTCTGAAACACCTCTGGTGCAATGACATATTTCCTGTAATGTGGTGACCAGAACTGTACACAGTACTCTAGCTGTGGCCTAACTAGTGTTTAATACAGTTCAAGTATAACCTCCCTGCTCTTATGTTCTATGCCTAGGCTAATAAAGCAAATTATGCCATATGTCTTCTTAACTACCCTATTTACATGTCCTCTACTTACAGGGATCTGCAGACATGCACTCCAAAGTCTCTCTGTTCCTCTACAATTCTCAGTATCCTACCATTTATTGTGCATTCCCTTTTGTTTTTAGCCCTCCCCAAATGCATCACCTCACACTTCACTGGATTGAATTCCATTGCCACATTTCTGCCCAGCTGACCAGAACATTTATATCTTCCTGCAGTTTACAGCTTTCTTACTCATTATCAACCACATGGCCAATTTATGTATCATCAGCAAACTTCTTAATCATGGCCTCAACATTGAAGTCTAAATCATTGAAATATACCACAAAAAGCAGGAGACCAAGTACTGAGCCCTGTGGAACCAAAATGGAAAAAGCCTTCCAGTCACAGAAACAGCAGCCGACCATTACCTTTTGCTTCCTGCCACTGAGACAATTTTGGATCCAACTTGCCACTTGCCCTTGGATCCCATGGGCTTTTACTTTTTGACCAACCTGTCATGTTGGACCTTGTCAAAGGCCCTGCTAGTATCTATGCGGACTATCTCAAATACAGTACCCTCATCGATCCTCCTCAAAAAATTCAATCAAGTTAGTCAGACATGATCTTCCCTTTACAAATCCACGCTGACTGTCCTTGATTAATCCGTGCCTTTCTAAATGCCGATTTGTAAAATCCCTCAGAACGTTTCTAATACTTTTTCCACCAACGACGTTAGGCTGACTGGCTTGTAATTGTTTGGTCGAACCCTTTCTCCCTTTTTAAACATCGATAAAACTTTAGGAGTCCTCTGGCACTACACCAGTAGCCAGACACGGTCGAAACATGATGGTCTGAGCCTCCGCTATTTCCTCCCTCAGCTCTCTTAACAGCCTGGGATACATTTCATCCGGGCCTCATGATTTATCTACTTTCAAATATGCTAAACCCCTTAATATTTCCTCTCTCGCTATGTTTATCTCATCTAATATTTCACACTCCTCCTTAACTACAATGTCTGCATTGTCCCTCTCTCCTGTGAAGACAGATGCAAAGTATTCGTTAAGAACCTTACAAACGTCTTCTGCCTTCACACTCTGGTTACCTTTTTGGTCTCTAATAGACCCTACTGTTTCCTTAGTTATCCTCTTGCGATTTATGCATTTATAAAACCTCTTTGGGTTTTCCTTGATTTTACTTGTCAATATATTTTCATGCCCTCTCTTTGCCTTCCTAATTTACTTTTCAACTTCACTCCTGCATTTTCTATACCCCTCTAGGCTTTCTGTAGTACTGAGTTATCGGTATCTGTCAAAAGCTTCCCATTTATTCCTCATACTACCCTGTATGTTCCTTGACATCCAGTGGAATCTATAATTGGAGGTCACATACTATTTCTTTGTGCAACATATTTGCTCTGAACCCTCATTATCTCCTGCTTGAATGCTTCCCACGGCTCTGACACTGATCTCCGTTCAACTAGCTGTTTTCAGTCCATTTTTGCTAAATCTCATCTCAGCTGAATACAATTAGCCTTTCCGCAATTGAGAACTTTTACACCTGGTCTATCTTTGTCCTTTTCCATAAGGAAAGATTTAATATAGATGTTCAAAATTATGATGGGTTTTGATCGAGTAAGTAAGTCGAAACTGTTTCCAGTGTCAGAATGTTGGTTAACCAGAGGGCACAGATTTAACGTAATTGGCAAAAGAACCAGAGGAGAGATGAGGAGAATTTGTTCTACGCAGTGAGTTGCTGTGTTCTTGAATGCACTAACTGAGAACGCGGTGGAAACAGATTTAATAGTAACTTTTTAAAGGGAATTGGATAATTAGTTGAAGGGGAATTTTTTACAGGGCTCTGGCTAAACAGTCGGACTAATTAGATAGCTCTTTCAAAGAGACGGCACGGACACGATGGGCCGAATGGTCTCTGTCTGTGCTGTACTGTTCCATGATTCTATCAGCAGGAGACAGAGAGAGAGTGAAGAGGGACAGAGAGAGAAAGTGAGAAAGAGAGAAATACAAATAGAGACAGAAAGACTGGGAGAGAATACAGAGGGAAAAAATAACTTTAAAAGGGGAATTGGATAAGTACTTGAAGGAGAAAATTTGCAGCACTATGGGAAAAGAGCAGGGTAATAGGAATAATGGGAGGGGTGAGGTCATGGTAGGATTTGAACACAAGGAGTAGAATATTAAGATTAAGGCGTTGCCGGATTGGGAGCAAATGTCGGTCAGCCAGCACAGGGGTGATGGGTGAACAGGACATGATGCGGGTTAGGATAAGGGCAGAAGAATTTTAGATGAGCTCTAGTTTATGGAGGCATTGGAATAGTCGAGTCTGGATTTAACAAAAGCATGGATGAGGGTTTATGCAGCGGAAGTGCTGAGGCGGGGCGGAGACGGGCGATATTGCGGAGGTGCTGGTAGGCAGGACTGGTGAATCCGAGAATTACAGATCAATTTTCTGGATATAACAGTGACACCAACAGCAGCAAAGAGGGGAGAGTAAATTACCAGAACATTAATACAGTTAGCAAAGGTTTGCAGAGTTAATAGATGGATACAATGACTTACCAGGAACAACAACAAAAAGAAGGAGGGGAGAGTAAAAGACAAGAACAGTAATGCAGTTAAACGTGGTCTATAGGATTAATAGCTGGATAGAGCGACCTACCAGGAACACCAACAGCAGCGAGGAGGGGATAGTAAAAGTGTTGAATAATCACAAGTGCCCAAAAGATCCGCGTGTCTAATGCTAGCCAATCATAATATTCTGAAAGTTTGTCAAACTCCGAGATGAAACTCCTGCCCGTTGTTGTAACATTCCAATCTACTGTTCTCAGATTCCGACTCCCTCTCTGGAGCAGCGCGCTGATCCCTGTTAGTGCCGGAGATGATGCTCTCACTGACACTATGGGATAACACATCATTGAAAGGAGACCCTTATTAATAGAAGAGGGAAACCCTGCACTGATACAATTAGGGTCAATGGGGACTGACATTAATCACAGTCACTGAACAAACAGCTTCAGTTAACCCGTGGAGACTGACATTAATTACAGTCACTGAACAAACAGCTTCAGTTAACCCCTTTCAATCCAGCACTCTTTGTACCACAGTGAAGTAGAACATTTACCCGGTCCGGATGGGATGTATGAGGATTGCTGAGGGAAGGAGTGGTGGAAATAGCGCAGGCACTGGCCAGAATATTTCAATCCTCCTTGGATATTGGAGTGGTGCCAGAGGACTGGAGGGATGCAAATGTTACACCCTGTTTAAAAAAGGAGAGAGGGATACATCCTGTAACTGCAGACCTATCAGCCGAACGTCGGTGATGGGGAAACATCCAGAGGCCATATTCCAGGACAAAATTGACTGTCATTTGGAAAAACATGGAGGAATAAATGACAACCAGCACAGATTTTTTTAAAGTCCAGTCTGTCTGACAAACTTGATTGAGTTATTTGATGAAGTAACGGAGAGGTTTTATGAGGGTAGTGGGGTTGATGTTGTGTTGATGGACTTTCTAAAGGTGTTTGATTGAGTACCATTTAATAGACTTGACAGGGAAAGGGGAACCCATGGGATTAAAGGGGCAGTGGCTGCGTGGATACGGCATTGGCTGAGGGACAGATAACAGAGAGTAGTGGTGAGCGGTTGTTTTTCAGACAGAATGGAAGTGTACAGTGGTGTCCCCCAGGGTTCGATATTAGGTCCAGTGCTCTTTTTGCTAGACATTAATGGCCTGGACTCATGTCTAAAGGCATAATTTCAAAGTTTGGAGATGATACGTAATTCAGAAATATTGTAAACAGAGAGGAGAGTAGCAGACTTCAGGAGCACATAGGCAGACTGGTAAAATGAGAAGACACATGGCAGATAAAATTAAACTCAGTGAAGTGTGAAGTGATACTTTTTTGGAGGAAAATGAGGATAGGCAATATAAACTAAATGGTACAATTTTAAATGGAGTGCAGGTACAGAGAGACATGGGAGTTTATGTGCACAAATCTTTGAAGGTGGAAGCACAAATTGATAAGATATTTAAAAATGAATACAGGATCTTTGGCTTTATAAATAGAGGCATAGAGTTCAAAAGCAAGGATTTTATGCAAAACATTTATACATTTTAGGCCTGAGCTGGAGTATTGTGTTCATTTCTGGCATCAGACTACATGAAGGACGACAAGGCCTTGGAGAAGGCGCAGAGGAGACTTACTAGAATGGTACCAGAGATGAGACATTTCAGTTATATGGAGAGACTGGAGAAGCTGAGATTTTTCCCCTTCGAGCAGAGAAGATTAAGTGGGGGATTTAGTAGAGATGTTAAAGGGTTTGATTTGAGTAAATAATGAGAAACTGTTTCCAGTGGCAGAAGGGATGGAAACTAGAAGATACAGATTTAAGATAAGTTGCAAAAGATCCAAAGGGAAAATGCGGAGAATGCGTTTTATGCAGCGAGTTGTTGTGATCTGGAATGCACTGCCTCAAAACGTGATAGAAGAAGATTCAATGATAACTTTAAAAAGGGAATGGGATCAATACTGGAAGTGAGGGTTTTGCAGGGCTGTGGGAAAAGAACAGGGGAGCTGGACTAATTGAATAGCTCTTTCAAAGGGCCGGCACAGGCTCCATAGAACGAATGGCCTCCTTCTGTGCTGTATTATTCTATGACTCTGTGATAAAAGAAGGTATTGAGTCATTATTGCATGTGTAGAATCGAAGTTCTGCAGTTTTTGAGCCAGATTCTAATTATTACTTGTAATCTGAAAGGGGGAAATCAGAATTGATCCTGTCTCCATTTCGCACTCACCCTCAGAAACAATCCCAGCACGTGAGTGCAAAAGACAAAGCTGAAGCGTTTGCAACCATCTTCAGCCAGAAGTTCCCAGTGGATGATCCATATCAGCCTACTCCTGAGGTCCCCACCATCGCAGAAGCCACTATTCAGCCAATTCGATTCACTCCACGGGATAACAAGAAACGGCTGAGTGCACTGGATACAGAAAAGTTATGGGCCCCGACACATCTCGGCTATCGTGCTGAAGACTTGTGCTCCAGAAATAGCCGCGCCTCTAGCCAAGCTGTTACAGTACAGCTACAACAATGGCATCTATCCGACAATGTGTAAAACTGCCCAGGTATGTCCTGTCCACAAAAAACAGGACAAACCCAATCCGGCCAATTACCACCCCATCAGTCTACTCTCAATCACCAGCAAAGTGACGGAAGGTGTCATCGCCAGTGCTAGCGGCACTTACTCACAAATAACCTGATCACTGATGCCCAGTTTGGGGTCCGCCAAGGCCACTCAGATCTCGACCTCATTATAGCCTTGGTCCAAACATGGACAAAGGAGCTGAATTCCAGAAGTGAGGTGAGAGTGACTGACCTAGACATCAAGTCAGCATTTGACCGAGTCTGGCATCAAGAAGCTCTGGTAAAACTGAAGACAATGGAATGTGGGGATTACGCTCCACGGGCTGGAGTCATACCTAGCACAAAGAAAGATGGATGTGGTGATTGAAGGTTAATCATCACAGCCTCAGGACATCGCTGCAGGAGCTCCTCAGGGCAGTGTCATAGTCCCAACCATCTTCAGCTACTTCATCAAGGACCTTCCCTGCAACATAAGGTCAGAAATGGGGATGTTCGCTGATGACTGCACAGTGTTCAGCACCATTCAGAACTACACAGATAATGAAGCAGTCCATGCCCGAATGCAACAAGACCTGGACAACATTCAAGCTTTGGCTGATTAGTGGCAGGTAACATTCTCGCCACAGAAGTGCCATGCAATGACTATCTCCAACAAGCGAAAACCTAACCACCGCCCCTTGACATTCAACGGCATTAACATCGCCGAATCCCACACCATTAACATCCTGGGGATCAGCATTGACCAGAATCTTAACTGGACCACCCACATAAATATTGTGGCAACAAGAGCAGGTCAGCTGCTATGTACTCTGCGGCGAGTGTCTCATCTCCTCAGTCCCCAAAGCCTTTCCACCATTTACAAGGCAAAAGTAAGGAGTGTGATGGAATTCTCTCCACTTGTCTGGATGAGTGCAGCTCCAACAACACTCAAGAAGGTCGACATCATCCAGTTGAAAGCAGGCCGCTTGATTGGCACCCCATCCACCACCTTAAACATTCACTTCCCCCAGCACTGTCGTACCGTGGCTGCAGTGTGTACCATCTACAAGATGCCCTGCAGCAATTCACCAAGGCTTCTTCGGCAGCAAATCCCAAACCCGCGACCTCTTCCACCTAGAAGGGCAAGGACAGCAGGCCCATGGGAACACCACCACCTCCAATGTCCCCTCCAAGTCACACACCATCCTGACTTAGAAGTATATCGCCAATCCTTCATCGTCGCTGGGTCAAAATCCTGGATCTCCCTACCTAACAGCACTGTGGGAGTACTTTCATCACACGGACTGCAGCGGTGCAAGATGACGACTCACCACTACCATATCAAGTTAAATTAGGGATGGGCAATAAATTCTGGCTTTGCTAGCGATGCCCACATCCCATGAAAGGAATTAAAACAATTACTCAGCACTAAGGATTGACACAGTCTTAGTTTTTATTTGTTCATTGATCCTGTTTTACGACGAAGTCCCGTGGCTGGATGGTGCCGATGAGCGCTGTCAGTCCCATTATAATCTGGAGTGGAGCCATTCTGTGTATCGACCTGCAAACAGAATTGGTGTAGTATTTATTGTTTTACACATTTTTACTGATTGATGTGGTACCACCTGGGCCTCTTTCTGTCCTTCGTCTCCGGGATCTGGATCAAATACATCGCGGGGCTGGCTCGGTCTGTGATTGGGCAATTTCCCACCAATTAGGTTCAACGGCATGTTCCTTTCTTAGGTAGTTTAGGATCATGATCTGATCTCCTACCTGATACTCAAAAGGCCGAACCTTTTTGCCAAAGTACTATTTTAGTTGTTGTTGGCTTTTCCCGGTGTGCTGAGCCACGAACTCATTTGTTTCCTAAATGTGTTCTATCATTGACCCTACCCATTTCTGGTTGGCCGCCTCCTGGAGAAGTGGGGTGATGGGTGGAGTGAGGAGGTGGGCAGGCCTTCTCATCAACCACCCCGTCATAGCCTGGTAAAGGGAAATACCTGTGGTGCTATGTGGGGTTGCTCTCATGGACATCAGGCACTTGGGTAACATGTTAACCCATTGTGTGGGGTGGTCCTTACAAAGCTTTTCCAGCGTGGTTTTAAGGGTTCGATTTCCTCACTTCACTACCCCTGATGATTGTGGGTGGTCCACCACATGCAATTTGTGGGAGATTTTCATGAGTCTCTGGAGTTCTGAGAAGATTTTCCTGGTAAAGAGTGTCCCTTGGTTACTACCCACCTGGATTGGTATTCCCCAACTGCAGACCGCCTCACACAATAGCAGTTTTGCTGCTGCGAGAGCTGTGTTCATTCTACAGGGGAAAGCCTCAATCTATTTAATCAATTGCTCTATTAGGACCAGACAATATTTGTAGCCCGAGGGCGCCGTGACAAGGGGGCCTATAAAGTCTATCTGGACGTGTGTCCAGGGTCCGTCCGGCGGTGCCGGCCGTTGTAATAGCGCCCGATTGGAATAATTGCCCGGGTTATGCCGGAGGCACGAAATACACCTCTGTGCCCTGGATTCAAAGTCGCATTCGCAGCCCGGGTACCAGGACCTGGAGGGTCATTTCTCCAGATTGGTCTTCGCAGAATAATGTACCCCCACGGAGTGGGCATGTATTAAATCGAACATTTTTTCTCCCATAGCCGGGGGGAGGCAGGTGACAGAGACATCCGGGATACAGTTGTACATGAGGATGGGTAGCAGGGTGCCGGTCACATCCTGGTGAAGGGAGGTGATCGGGGTACACCGGGTTGGCGCCAGTAAGGGCTGGCCCTGCTGGTGCATTGCGATAACGACCGAGTATTGGTCGTACATGGCTTGCAAGCAGGCTGGATCGTTGACCGGGCTTACAGCTGATACCGGTAGCGGGTCAGGTTCCTGGTTGTTTTCCCCACAAACGGGCGTCTATGGCGGCCTGCTTTACTGACTTGTCTGCCATGGAGTTATTCCTAGCTAGTGATTCCACGGAGCGGGAATGTGCCATAACCTTGCCCACATAGACAAGTGCCGTACGTCCCCGCAACACCTTGTCCAGAACCCGAAAAAAGACGGCCTGTAGCAAAGGTTTACCGTTGGACCTGCAAAAGTTATTCCGGGCATACAGGGGTAAGGACAGCTGGGCTTTTTCGAATAGGCACTGTCGGACAAAATTTCATACTTTGAGAACTGGTAATCTGAATGGCAGTGACGAGGGCAAACACCTAAGTGTACTGTACCGAATGAGGGCTACATTTGTACTGAATGACCTCATTCGGCCGGATAATGGCGAACCCGGTGCACGGTTCTAATGTCCAATGGCTCAGCCGGGCTGATGACATCAGCGTGTCTCCGGGCAGGAGCAACAGGTTCAGAGGTGAGTGTGGACTGTGCATTATCACCCGGTTGAACCCCGTGATGTCGGTGAAGTGTTTGACAGCCCACAAAGTGGCCAACATGTGTCTCTCACAAACGGAGTAAGTCAGTTCGGCACCTCTTAAGATTCTGGAGGCCGAGGCAATAGGTAGTATTCCGCCATGTTTATCTTGGAATAGGGCGGCGGTGGTTTTTCTCCTTGGCTCCGACCTCCATGTGGAAGAATTTGCTGGGATTGGGTGAAACCAGACATGTGGCCTGAGCGACGGCTTGCTTCAACGGCGCCATTGCGTCCGTGCAGTTCTCTGTCCAGCCGTCTTTGACATGATCGTCATCTCCTTTAAGTAGTTCGTAAAGTGGAGCAGCAGTCTCTGCGAACCGTGGAATGAATGTCCGCTGATATCCCATCAGCCCAAGGAAGAAACACAGTGCGGTCTTTGAGGTTGGCAGGGATAGACGATGGTTGTTTCGATCTTGTGCTGGTCCGGCCTGATGCCGGATGGTGCGATTCGGACTCCTAAAAAGGTAACACAGTCCTGCACCAATTGAGCCTTACGTGGGTGAACTTTTAGTATGGTCCTCCTTCAGTAGTCGCAATAGTTCTTGTAGGAGGGTTAGGTGCTGGGCGCAGTCTGTGGTAGCGAGCAGGATATCATCAACATATTGAAGCAAACAGGAAGGTTGTGAAAACTCTTCAGAACACTGGCCATACGCTAGTGTAAAATAGTGGGGACATTATGGAACACTGCGGCAAGCACGTCCAGGTGTACCCCTGATCCTCGAAGATAAATGCGAATTTAAACTGATCTCCCTGTCTTACTGGGATACTCCGAAAGCCATTAGAAATATCCAGGGTTGAGAAGACAGTACTTCCACTGGGAAGCTGAAAGAGTAGGGTGGGTGTCTCCCGAACCACGCGGGGGTGACTGAATTGAGTTCGCGGTAATCGATTGTTAGTCGCCAACTGTCGTCTTGTTTCCTAACCGGCCAAACTGGAGAGTTAGTTGTAAATGTGCCTTGTCGAACAACACCCTGCTTTAACAATGATTCGATGGTGGCTGGAATATACGGTACGCTCTCGGCTGGATACGAGTATTGATTTACAGGAGCATGTACCGGGCGGTTGATCTCCTCGGGCTCAGTCATGCTTCCCCAATCATGTTTATGCGTTGTAAAATCAATGACCTCCTGCCCTAGTGTTTGCCCAGGTCTAATTAAATCGCATATATTGTGCCCCCCTCAGTATGTCCAGGTCCCTTTCTTGTTTTAAACCTGAGGTACATGTCGTCCCCTTCTAGTTCTGGGCGGGTGATTATAAAAACCCTCCCCCGCTGCCTGAGGTTGAGGGGGCTGGTGTCCATATTCCCCACCGCCAGGTTAGCCTTTAGTGCCCCCACTTCAAACGCGGTATGGGACCGGTGTGTGGTTGTGGTCGTGGTTTTTGCCTCGCTACTATTGGTGGTCGAGGAGGCTGCATCACCATTCGGGTCTTGGCCAGCCTGGCGCTTGGGCTCAGGTGCGGTCTTCGCTCGGGTGACCTCACGCACTGGTATCGTCTCGCCCGCATTGCCTTCCTTGTATGGGAGGGGCGGAGCAGAGGGAACAGAGGGAGTAGGTTTCCCAACGATGTTGTCCCAGCAAAGGCCGGGATCTCTTGGTTTGATTTTGGAGACAGTAGCCACCACTGCCCGTTGTTGGTCGATTTGTGCCTGAAGCTGTTGGATTTTCTCTCAGCACGGGGTGTGTTCTCCTTCGGGGAAGGCAGTGTTTTGGCGCCGGTTTAATTCCCTTAACGCTCCCCTTGCATCCTGTAACATCTCAAACAACGTGGTGTTTTCTGCCTGGAGTTCAATATTCTCTTTGAGTATTTGACTTAGTTTCTTTTGTGTATATTGCATTTTGTCATGAATCTTTTGCTCCCAGCGCAACTGGTTGCGGAGGGCAGAAAGGTTCTCTCACCATTCACTTCTTCCTTTCCGCATCAGGCTTACTAATCTTTGAACTCTTCAGTCTCCCTGTTTAACTGGGCAGCACAAAAAGGTGCCCCGTAAGCTAACCTGTCTCGGCCTCTCTTTATTTTACGTTTGTGTTTCTGAACATCCTCAGCGAGTTTATCAATAATGTAATCATAGACCCCATTACCGTCTTCGAAGATTTTTCGGAGGTCCGCTGCTGCAGGCGTGCCGACTTTTTCTGTCAGGCTGTCTACTATCTGTTCTCGATGGTATGCCAACGCCATTGTACCTCTGCTTTTACCTTTACCCCACTCAATCCCTTTGCTTTCTTTCAGGGTGTTTTAGTCTCAAACGACGATCACGCGAGGTCGACCAAGTCCCTCCTGTCCCCACAACCGGAACCTTACATCCCACTTCTGACACCACTGTAAGATTTTGATCACAGGTCACACGCAGATTACCCAGACGGTCTTAGAATTTGTAAGGCTTTATATCAGAGAGCTACAGTTTAAGCCTAATCAGATACTACATGTGATTGAAATAGATATAGTAGACAACACCCCGTGACAGATGAGGGTGATCTACGAAACGACCAGACAAAGGGACGGTGAGGCAGTACGGTGGTCCCGGATTGAGTGGATTCTTGCAGTCTTTGGCAGCGGTCACTTCCGTTGGGTCATCCCTCGAGCTGTTGGAGGTGTTAGGCCGTCAGCCAGCATTGATCCATCTCAGAGGCTAAACTTGACCAAGATGTTAGGCCGTAGTATGCATGCATCCAACTCGGAGAAGGCTTCGCCCTTAACTGCTTGTTTCCCTCTCTCGGTCGCCCGTTTTTATACCTTACTTCGATGGGCTGGTGTATACCTGGTGTCAATCATTTTTACCCATCCCAATTACAAGGCAAGGGTACCTCTGACAGGCCCCCTCCCATCTTGCTGAGGTCAGCAATTTCCCTATCTCTGTTCTAAATGCCCTGTTGTGTTTCTAAGGACATCTTGCTTATCCTACCGGCTCCATGTTATCCTCCGTCTCAGTTTAGGTATGTCTGCTGGGAGGCCTGTCCTTGTGATGATCTGAGCCCTCTGTGCTTAGCTGATGTGACTGGAATTATCTCTAGGTCATCAGCCAGCCCACATCTGCTGAAGTGACAAACCTGCTTTTTGCAGAATCGTTATTCCTTTTATAATTTGCAATTTCTTTAAGATTTCTTACACTGTCCAATAATCATATTATCTTGGTCCAAGTTATTAACACATTTTATTTGTTTATTTTACTCACTGAACCTCTTGATGGACCCTTTATTTCCCAATATAACGCTATGTCATGCCCAAGTCAATTATATCATTTCAAAATTATCCCCAATCGAACAAGCTGTGCTTTTGGACTGGCAGGACTTCTTAATGCTCATTTTTATTTCGCCAACACTTTCTTTGTTGACACACAGCATTGGACAGGAACCACATAGACTGCCTTCCTCTCGTTTGTTTCAATGAAAATCAGCTTATCCCCTTAAACTCCAGGTAAATTTTCCACTCATGAGCGCATGAAACAGCCACTGATATCAATTTGTCTTACCATTTAAAATTTCAGAACCAAATGATGCCCATGCTTGATGGTATTAATTTAGAGACAGAAGTTTTTGGAATTATTTTGGGGTAACTTCCATATCTTCCCCCACTCGAGCACTCTGACTGGGATGATAACAGATGATCTTGACTTGGTTCAAGACAAGGCTTTGTAAAGCAAAGCCTTAAGTCCAAAACATTACCACGCTGTGACATTTGATGTCTGGCAAAGTCTGCAGAGAAGGTCTTACATTTTTAAGTCTACTGGATCTCTTCCTCAACCAACAGTGTGTTTATAAGATCATGGTCCCCTGTATAAAAGAAAATAAAATCATAGAATACATTGTGGCTCCGCTTGAGAGCCCAAGGTGTTAATTTGTGAGTTCATGATTTCCTTCTGTCACCATGGGGAAATATCCGCTCAAAATAAAATAAACTTCAAATTTAATAATACCCATTATATAAATGTACTTTCTGTAATACAAAAGTTGTTGCACGATATATGGAAAACAGTTGTCAGTGGAAACTGTTAACTTCTTTATATGTTTAAGATGCAAAAATTGTCCGTGTGTTTGATAGTGAGGAAGAAAACTGTAGACAGCAGGAAGGTATCAATGGACTGGTCAGGTGGGCAGCAAAGTGGCAAATGGATTCAATCCTGAGAACCTTAAGGTAATGCATTTGGGGAGGGCTAACAAGGCAAGGGAATACACAATAAATGTTAGGATAATGAGAAGAGTAGAGGAACAAAGGGACCTTGGAGGGCAAGTCCACACATCCCTGAAAGTAGAGGATATGTAGATAAGGTGGTTCAGAAATATTGGATACTTTCCTTTATTAGCCGAGGCATAGAATATAAAAGCAGGGAGTTTATGCTTGAACTGTATAAAACACTAGTTAGGCCACAGCTAGAGTACTGCGTACAGTTCTTGTCACCACATTACAGGAAATATGTGATTGTACTGGAGATGATACGGAGGAGATTTACGAGGATGTTGCCAGCACTGGAGACATTTAGCGAGGAGGAAACATTTGATAGGCTGGGGTAGCTATCTTTGGAACAGAAGAGTTTGAGGGGTGCTTTAATTGAGGTGTATAAATTATGAGGGACCTAGATAGAATGGATAGGAAGGACGTAATTCCCCCTAGCAAATAGGTCAATAACCAGGGGGCATGTATTTAAAGTAATTGGTAGAAGGATTAGAGGGGATTTGAGGAGGACTGTTTTCACCAGGGAGTAGTGGAGGTATGTAACTCCCTGCCTAAAAGGTTGGTAGAGATAGAAACCCTCACTGCATTTCGAAAGTACTTGGATATGCATTTGAAATGCCGTAACCTACAGGGCTATGGACCAAGAGCTGCAAAGTGGGATTAGGCTGGAGAGCTCTTTCACAGCCGGCAGGATGACGATGGACAGAATGCTCCTTCTGTGCCATAAATTTCTATGATTCTATGATGTTGTCAGACGGTTATGCGCCCCTAAACGTGTTTTTTTAATACATTGCCGATAGAAAAATACCCAAACTCCAGTTTACTTTTTCAAAGTCTTTCGACCTTGAAAACTTCCTCAGGAATTAACTCTTCGGTTAGTTAACACAATCCAATTAAAAGATGTCTCCAGATTCCTACCGCAGAGATTGAAGTTTCCACTTCAAATCATTAAATATTTGAGAAAACTTAAACGGCCAATTGTTATATGTGATGATCTCATGTCCGGAATTAGCGATCGCCCCATAGTTTACAATCAGCAGAATTTAATTGTGGCCACAATGAAACTCGGGTTCACGCCATTTAATCGGTTAGTGAACATCAATAATTGCAACTTCTTTCAGTCCAATATTTTAGGAACTCTAAAATACTGAATATAACTGAAGAAAAAATTTGTCTCAACAAACTAAATCTTTGTAACATTTTTATACATTGAGAAAGAGCTGAAAGTCACGGCACTGGCACCAAAACATTCAGACAGGCTTTTTAAAGAGTCAGTCCGTCCGCTGAAAACAAAGGAACTCCTGCTGCTTGTGAGACTAGAAAGGAACAGAATCTGTCCCCTTCTGCTTCTTCATTCCATCATATTTACTGCCTTTTCTCTCAAACCAATTTACAAATTTCTGATGATTGTTACTTAGCCCAATTTGGAATAACAGTCAATTGGAACCAAGCTGTTCTGTTTACCCTTCTGAGTCTTTTGAAATGGGACAAATCAATCAATTTTCAAATTTCTTCACGGGCCATGTCTGCAGGGACATGGCTAGAGGGCGTTTGAACTCCAGGGTCATACTGGGCACAGGTGAGGCAGTCATTAATAATATAATTCATGGGCTGATCAATACTGGGCCACCGCACCTGCTGCAGCTGCCTTTGGACCAGGCTTTCACCCTTCTGGTGCCCAGCAGGTGTGTGGCCCTCCGGACATCTCGTTAGAAGTGACTGTGGGATCATACCATTCACCCGGATCAAAACACATGTCATCCTGTACTGTAAATTGTCCTTTCTTTGAAGGCATCTTTGGGCCACGAGTCTTCAGCTTGGATGGCCGCCTGAATTGATTTAATTCAAGAGCGCTAACCCTGCAACCTTGAATGAGCGAAAGGGGATGATTCACTTCAAACTTTATTCATCTGGCTTGCAAGGCTCAATGCGGTTCCCACACTTCCACGGCAAACTAATCCCAGCCGTAATAACAACAGAAAAGGCAAGAAAAACTCAGCAGGCCAGGCAGCATCCGCGGAGAGAGAAACAGAGTTAACGTTACAGGTCGAAGACCTTTCGTCAGAAATTGAAAAAAGCAGGAAATTAAATAGATATAAAGCAAGTATAATGCTGGGAAAAGGGGGAGAGAATGAAAGAACATAAGGCAAGGTCAGTGGTGGGAATGAAAACAGGAGAGATTAAGAGACATTAAGAGATAATCAAGGGCAAGAGGAGGTGGTAATGTCACAGGTTGAGTGTGAACTGCGCTGGCAGAATGAAGGACAGCTGCCAGCTTCTGGGAGGGAAAAAAGGCCAAACAAAAGGGTGGATGAAAAAATAACATAAAAAAATATATATATGTGATAGGGGCCAAGGTTACGATCTGAATTTGTTGAACTCGATGTTGACATTCTCACTGCCCCTGAGGACCATGTTGCAATGTGCTCAGATTTTTTACCACCCCTAAAGGCTGTTGCCTCCTCTCAGCCTCTGTCAGAATCCACCGGATCTTCCCTGCCGAAGGTAACGACTTGCCGTCCACAGAAATAAATCCCCTTTTATTTCAAATTACTTCCTGCTTGCCAGAAGCTTAGTGAGTGTGGGAGGATGCAATCTCAAAGGCAGGTCTCGGACTTGCAGCAACCGAATTAAGAAAATAGTGCTTTTTAAAAGTATCAATTCATTTCAAACAAGAAGTCGCGTTTTTAATTAAATCTGCATTGAGCAATAGCAGTTTTTTAGCTGTAATCCCATTAGTGCAACGTGCTTTGAAGAAGTTCAAATTGATTTACTACCAGACACCATCCTGCGATTGTAACGTGTAATCTTCAAAGCTGTATCTTTCTTATTGTAAATCAAACGTTTTGGTGCTTTTCACAGTTACACAAGTAAACTTCAGCCAAAATAAATCCACATCAGCATAGAACATAGAACAGTACAGCACAGTACAGGCCCTTCGGCCCTCGATGTTGTGCCGAGCATTGTCCGAGACCAAGATCAAGCTATCACACTCCCTATCACTCTGGTGTGCTCCATGTGCTTATCCAATAACCGCTTGAAAGTTCCTAAAGTGTCCGACTCCACTATCACAGCAGGCAGTCCATTCCACACCCCAACCACTCTCTGAGTAAAGAATCTACCTCGGACATCCCTTCTATATCTCCCCCCATGCACCTTATAGTTATGCCCCCTTGTAACAGCTGCCTCTACCCGAGGAAATAGTCTCTGAACATCCGCTCTATCTATCCCCCTCATCATCTTATAAACCTCTATTAAGTCGCCTCTCATCCTCCTCCTCTCTAAAGAGAAAAGCCCCAACTCCCTCAATCTTTCCTCATAAGACCTCCCCCCCAAACCAGGCAGCATCCTGGTAAATCTCTTGCACTCTTTCCAATGCTAGCACGTCCTTCCTATAGTGAGGTGACCAGAACTGCACACAATATTCCAAATGTGGTCTCACCAAGGTCCTGTACAGTTGCAGCATAACCTCACGGTTCTTAAACTCAAACCCTCTGTTAATAAACGCCAACACACCATAGGCCTTCTTTACTGCTCTATCCACTTGAGTGGCAACCTTCAGAGATCTGTGGATATGAACCCCCAGATCCCTCTGCTCCTCCACGTTCCTCAGAACCCTGCCGTTGACCCTGTAATCCTTATTCAAATTTGCCCTACCAAAATGAATCACCTCGCACTTATCAGGGTTAAATTCCATCTGCCATTTTTCGGCCCAGCTCTGCATCCTATCAATGTCTCTTTGCAGCCTACAACTGCCCTCCACCTCATCCACTACTCCACCAATCTTGGTGTCATCAGCAAATTTACTGATCCACCCTTCAGTCCCCTCCTCCAAGTCATTGATAAAAATCACAAACAGCAGAGGACCCAGCACCGACCCCTGTGGCACACCGCTGGTAACTGGTCTCCAGTCCGAAAATGTTCCATCCACCACCACCCTCTGCCTTCTATGAGATAGCCAGTTACTTATCCAATCGGCCAAATTTCCCTCTATCCCACAACTCCTTACTTTCTTCATGAGACGACCATGGGGAACCTTATCAAACGCCTTACTAAAATCCATGTATACGACATCAACTGCTCTACCTTCATCTACACACTTAGTTACCTCCTCAAAGAATTCAATCAAATTTGTTAGGCAAGACTTACCCTTCACGAATCCGTGTTGACTATCCCTGATTAAGTTGCCCCTTTCCAAATGGTCATAAATCCTATCCCTCAGGACCTTTTCCATTATCTTACCAACCACCGAAGTAAGACTAACCGGCCTATAATTACCAGGGTCATTCCTATTTCCTTTCTTGAAGAGAGGAACAACATTCGCCACTCTCCAGTCCTCTGGCACCATTCCCGTGGACAGTGAGGACCCAAATATCAAAGCCAGAGGCTCTGCAATCTCCTCCCTTGCCTCCCAAAGAATCCTAGGATATATCCCATCTGGCCCAGGGGACTTATCGACCCTCAGGTTCTTCAAAATTGCTAAAACATCTTCCCTCAGAACATCTACCACCTCCAGCCTATCCACCTTTATCACACTCTCATCCTCAAGAACATGGCCCCTCTCCTCGGTGAACACTGACGAAAAGTATTCATTCATCACCTCTCCTATCTCTTCTGACTCCATGCACAAGTTCCCACTACTGTCCTTGACCGGCCCTACCCTCACCCTGGTCATTCTTTTATTTCTCACATAAGAGTAAAAAGCCTTGGGGTTTTTCTTGATCCGACCCGCATCTTCAACTTAAAATGTAAATCATAAAAGTTTAAAATATTGATCTCTGTAAATGATTATGAGCCCGTAAAGTGCCTAAACTTTACCTGATATTCCCAGGTCGTGAGCCCAAGAATTAGTCCCACAGTTTAAATCAGTTCAAATCCAAGTAGCACTCAAAGTATCTCAAACATAATCCAAATGTCTACACATACAAAGAGAAAACAATTAACACACTTAAAACAGCACATGCTTCACAAACTGAAACCGGAAACAAACATCACACAGACACAATTTAATAGAGATTTACAAACAAAAGAAATGAAGTAGAAACATTCTCAGCATTCTTAATGTGAAGCCCTCGGAGTTTCTCTGCATCCTCCTCACAACACACACGTTTGTCGTCTGCAAAGTTGGAGATATTACATCTAGTTCCCTCGTCTAGATCATTAATATAGAATGTGAATAACTGGGGTCCTAGCACCGATTGCCTGCGGTACCCCACTAGTCACTGCCTGCCACTCGGAAAATGACCCGTTTATTCAAACTCTTTGCTTCCTGTCTGCCAAACAGTTCTCTATCCAAGTCGGTACCTTACACCCAGTCCCATGTGATTTAACTTTGCACGCCAATCTCTTATGTGGGAGCTTATCGAAAGCCTTCTGAAAGTCCAAATACACCACATCCACTGGTTCTCCCTGATCTATTCTACCAGTTACATCCTCAAAAAATTCCAGTAGATTAGTCAAGCTTGATTTACCTTTTGTAAATCTATGTTGACTTTGTCCGATCCTGTCACTGTTTTCCAAGTGCTCTGCTATTACATTTTTTATAATGGACTCTAGCATTGTCCCCACTACCGATGTCAGGCTTACTGGTCTATGATACCCCGTTTTCTCTCTCCCACCTTTTTTAAATCGTGGGGTTACATTAGCTACCCTCCAATCCATGGGAACTGTTCCAGAGTGTACACAACTTTGAAAGATGCCCAGCAATGCATCTACTATTTCTAGGGCCACTTCCCTAAGTACCCTAGGATGTAGATTATCAGGCCCTGCGGATTTATCGGGCTTTAATCCCGTCAATTTCCCTAACACCATTTCCCTACAAATACTGATTTCATTCAGTTCTTCCCTCTCATTAGACACTATGTTCCCTGACATCTCTGGGAGGTTATGTGTGCCCTCCTTTGTAAAGACAAAACCAAAGTATGTATTAATAGAAACATAGAAACATAGAAGATAGGCCCAGGAGTAGGCCATTCGGCCCCTCGAGCCTGCTCCGCCATTTAATGAGATCATGGCTGATCATCCAAATTCAGTACCCTGTTTTCACCCCATATCCCTTGATCACTTTAGCCTTGATAAATATATCTAACTCCTTCTTGAATATATTTAATGAATTGGCCTCAACTGCCTTCTGTGGTAGAGAATTCCACAGTTTCACCACTCTCTGGGTGAAGAAATTCCTCCTCATCTCATCCAAAATGGCTTTCCAGTTATCCTCAGACAGTGACCCCTGGTTCTGGACTCCCCCGCCATCGGAAACATCCTTCCTGCATCTGGTCTGTCTAGTCCTGTTAGAATGTTATAAGTTTCAATGAGATCCCCTCAAATTCTTCTAAAATCTAGCGAATACAAGCCCAATCGTCCCAATCTCTCTTCATACGTCATTCCTGTCATCCCAGGTAGCAGTCTGGTGAATCTTCGCTGCACTCCCTCCATGGCAAGAACATCCTTCCTCAGATAAGGCGACCAAAACTGTACATTGGTCAGCCATTTCTTTGTTCCCCATTATAAATTCCCCTGATTCTGACTGCAAGGGGCCTAAGCTTGACTTCACCAATCTTTTTCTCTTCACATTTCTATAGAAGCTTTTACATTCAGTTTTTATGTTCCCTGAAAGCTTACTCTCATACTCTATTTTCCCCCTCTTAATTAATCCCTTTGTCCTCCTTTGCTGAATCCTAAACTGCTCCCAATCCTCATGTTTGCTGCTTTTTCTGGCCAATTTATATGTCCTCTCCTTGAATCTTACGTTATCCCTAATTTCCCTTGTTAGCCACGATTGAGTCATCTGTTTGGTTTTATTTTTATGCCAAACAGGGATGAACAGATTCTGTAGTTCATCCATGCGATCTTTAAATGTTTGCCATTGCCTATCCACCATTAACCATTTAAGTAACTTTCCCCAATCCATCCTAGCCAATTCGCGCCTCATACCATCGTAGTTTCCTTTATTTAAATTCATGACCCTAGTTTTTGAGTCAACTACTGCACACTCCATCTAAATGAAGAATTCTATCATATTATGATCGCTCCTCCCCAAGGGGCCTCACACAACAAGATTGCTAATTAATCCTTTCCCATTACATAATGCCCAGTCTAAAATGGCCTGATCTCGAGTTCGTTCTTCGACATATTGGTCCAGAAAACCATTCACTATACAGTCTAGGAAATTCCTCCTTCACAGTATTGTTACTAATTTGGTTAGCCCAATCTATATGTAGATTAAAGTCACCCATGATAACTGCTGTGTCCTTATTGCACGCGTCTCTAATATCCCATTTAATGCCATCCCCAACCTCAGCATATGTTTTATATGTGCTATGGACTCAGGACTATTAATATAAGATATATGTAATAAAGATGAATTTGACGTGTATGGATCTCCCTGCTCAAGGCAATGGCGCGAAACTTAACAATTGAAACCTGCATAACAGGATACCCCCCCACAGAGACAGCATCGAAAACCCATCGAAACTCACCATCGAAACTCAAGTGCCATTAAAAGGTGTTAACAAACAATTAACTTAATCAAGAAATGGCAGCAGACACATGTTCAAAGGAAAGCCAAACAAGAACTGCCATAAAACTTAGACCCAATCCTTGGGTCTTAGCAATTTAGACTGGAGACAGTGGACTCAAAATGATATAAAATAAGAAACCTAAAGACTCTCATTCTCTCTGGAGGACCACGTGGAAAAGCAGGAAGCCCTCCCTCTACAGACCAGACCAAGAAGCAAGGAAAAAGACCGCGTGCATTGCTTGACTCAGGAAAGTACAAGTCTGTTTAAATCAAACCCATTGCCTTACCTGTTGTAATCGAGTAGAGTCCATAGGATATCAGTCGGCTATTGTTTTGATGTGCATGAGTGTGTGTGTTCCAAGTTGTTTCAAATGAATTGGTCTTGCTGTCAATGTAATGCCAGTCGATATAAAAAGCTTACAAAACTGCTGGCTCGTCCAGGATGTGGCGAGACAGCTTTAGATCATTGTTTTAAACAATTGGACATTTCGGGAGTTGTGATTCTAACCTGTGGTGCGAGGTTTAAAAGTAAATTCAAAAGACGTAGAATGAAGGGATCGGGGGCACACAAAAAGACAGCAAAATACGTAGATGTAGCCTTCAATGAGAACATATACGAAAAGCTGTCCATAAGGAACTTACAAGAGTTACGGGCACGATGCATCTGTAAGGGCCAACATGCATCCAGGAGAGGATATATGAAGGAAAGCTAAGGCCCAGACAGGCAAACGGTCTCTTGGCATTCTGGGCATATTACTGTGCTCGGAGAGATGAGGAATTAATGAGGCAGGATGCAAAAGAGATTCAAGATTTAAAGGGAGAGATACAAGATTTAAAAGAACTAAAAGTCAAAGAGATTCAACTAAAATAAAAAGAAATTCAAAGTATGAAAGAACAGAAAGAAGAAGGCATCCAGCTTGTTAGGCTGTTAAAGGAGGGTGAAATCCAAAATTTGAGACAAGAAATCAATCGATTTAGACACAGTATCAGGCAATTATAAAGAGGTGCGGAGCAGGCAGCTTCGTTGCTACAGCAACAAAGCCTCTCACATTTAAATGCAGGAGCAGCCGGCGCTGCAACAAATGAAACGAGATTGGCACTCAAGAAATATAAATTGGAAAACCTGGGGCTCGGGCAGGAAGTAGAAGACTTTAGGGGGGCATTAAGGGAAGCAATTAAGAAGCCACTTAGGGAGGCAGACCACTCCCGGTGCAACCTAGAAATAGCGCGGCTAAAGAGTAAATTTGGGCAGGAACAGGCTCGATTATCTGCAGTAACACGGGTAGTCATAACAGAGACACCAGAAGGGGACGAGGG
The DNA here is from genome assembly GCA_030390025.1 of Squalus acanthias. Lineage (NCBI taxonomy): Eukaryota > Metazoa > Chordata > Chondrichthyes > Squaliformes > Squalidae > Squalus > Squalus acanthias. The sequence continues at coordinate 44,605 of JASTWF010000968.1, forward strand.
GGAGACAAATTGGGAAGAGGAAGGCAGTCAGTATAATCCCCAAGATGACGATGAAGGATGGGAGACAATAGGGCCAACCGCAGCAGTAGTGACCACCTCTTTACGGCATAATGTGCATGATCACATGACGAGTAACCATACCGACTCACGGCCCATATCTGGTGCCGAAACCACGGCGTGTAGCCACGAGTTAGGGCCCATTAATGATGGGGACGCCCCACTAGTAGTTAATAGGATGTGGATGATTTCAGGAGGAGTCGCCCCGAGTTAGAAGAGGGTGACTTAACATGAGTTCTCCTCTTGGTCTGTTTCACTTCTTTAAACAATAATCTGCCAGACGCGATCCTCCAGTGTGGCACAGCGACCGATGCTGTCGTGACCGAGATCCTAAACCACTTAGGGATCCAAAACTTAAACTTAGTGGCTATGCTTAATCAGACCAAACAGCGCCCAGATGAGACCCCTAGAGACTTCAGTAATCGTCTGTACGATATCTATGAACGTCCCCAGAACCAGGCACCCGCAAATGCTGCAGCAGGAAAGAATCAGGAACAATTCAAAACGATGTTCCTGACCCAACTCCACTCTTTAGTTAAAACCACACTGGGTATAGCCCTGAGGCCCGCCGATCAGTGGACAGACATAGAGATTAACGTTTAAAGAGCCTGGGAGATGGTAAAAGACCAGTTAAAAGTGAAATCACCACCCACCGCAAAGAAACCAGTGTCAGCGGTGGAGGGATCAAGGTATTACCCCTTTAGGGGACAGTGGTTTAATTGTAAGCAGGAAGGTCACCTCGCAAAACGCTGCAGGCGACCCAGACAGGCAACGGACCTCGATGCAACGCATAGATAGCTCCCGAGGGACGAACCCAAACCCTCTGGGATAGAAAAACAATTGGCTCAGTTACTTACCTTTCTAAAAAAGGACGAATCCAAGTCCTCTGGGACGGATCAACGATTGGACCAGTTGATAACCCTCATGAAAGCCCAAATTGTCACGGGGGGGATGCAAAATAATTTACCGGTGCTTGCAATCGCCAGTGCACACCCATTGGGAATGCAAATTCCTATTGTCAAAGCACACCCATTGGAGGGACCCCTCCAAGGATCCACCCTATGACAGGGTTTGGCCCCCAAAGATTGGTCGGAAGTGGGGTTCCGACGTGATGGTAGCGGGAGACCAGTAGTCCTTGTTGTCTTAAAAGGGGGCCGGCAGCAGATTATGCTTATAGACACTGGCTCAGCCGTTACCATCATGCACAACACATACCCTGAACGCCATGCAGCGGCGGGCAAGGGTTGTATGGCACTTAAAGGGTTGTTGGTGATACAACCACCGCATATACAGGGAAGACCTCTGAACTTCATTTGGGAGGCCTCATCTGTAAGGTCCCAGCGCCAATGCTGATGACCACCCCCGACGGAAGGGGAACTTTAGGGACTGATGTGTTGGATCATTATAGTGCGGTAATAGATTACAATCCGGACTGTGTTTGGATTGAGAAATAATGCAAAAGTGATAGAAATTTCAGATGCTCACTCGGTTTTTGCTATTATAATGCCATCCGAGTATGACCCTCCAGGGAGCGAAAAGGAAGCTGCGGCAAAACTAATTCAGGAACACCTAGCGGTGTTTGCCACGTGCAAGCACGATTGTGGAAAAATGGCAGGCGAAGAGTCTATTGAGGGACCCCCCACTCATTCACTAAACAGTACCACATCCCAAGGGAGAGTCACCCGAGACAACATAAAATCTCTAGTCGAGCAGGGTGTTGTTAGGACAGGGACTTTCACAATCAATTCACCCACATGGCTCGTTAAAAACCCTGATAGCAGCTGGCGACTGACTATTGATTACAGAAAGTAAAATTCTGTAACGCCAGCCTGCTCACCGGTAGTAAGAGAAGCTCCCACCATATTATCTCAAATTCCTGCTGGTTCCAAGTACTTCTCGACCCTCGACATCGCCAATGGATTCTGGAGTATCCCTGTTAAAGGGGTGGACCAGTACAAATTCGCGTTCACATTTGAGGACCAGAGCTACACCTGGACATGCCTGCCTCAGGGGTTCCACAATGCCCCCACGATCTTCCACTAAAGAATGGCTGCAGTTTTAAAAAGACTTTTCCCGCCCTATCTGCTTGCTACAGTACGTAGACGGTCTACTGCTGGCAACCAATAACATGGAGGATCATCGGTCCCTTTTGCACGAACTGTTGACATTGTTGGTTCAGTCGGGACTAAAGGTGAATCCCCGTAAGGCTCAGTTCGTAAAAGAACGGGTCACCTTTCTGAGAGTGTCCATTTCTCCAGAGGGATCGTCTCCCGTCTCCCACAAGGTCCAAATAATACAGCGACTACCATTACCCACTTCCAAAACAGCCCTACGATCATTCTAGGGTTTGGTGGGCTCCCAAAGGAACTTTATCCCAGGCTTTGCAGAGTGCGTAAAGCCACTGTATGATTTGATAAAACTGCAGGGTGATGACATACGCCCGGCATGGACTGATGCTCACACCCAGTCCGTGGCCATATTAAAAACTGCAGTGACACAGGCCGCATGTCTGATTCCTCCGGTCCCACGCAGCCCTTCCATTTGGAGATCGGGGCCACAGAACAAAGTCTCGCCGCAGTTCTGTGCCAAACGCGAGCTAATCGACGACAGTCCATTGCATATGCGTCTCGAATCCTGCAGGGAGCAGAAAAGACGTATACCGCGTGCGAGCGCCACCTGCTGGCCGTCTTCTGGGCGGTACATCATTTTACCTTCATCTATGGGCGACAAGAGACCATCCTTCACAACGCTCATACGCCTCTGTGCATACTGATGAAACTTGAATATTCGCTAGTTTCCTCGCAGCGCCTCAGCAAATGGACATTGGAATTTATGGAAAGAGACATTGGTATCATTTCCAAACCCACCACATTGCTGCCACAATTTCTGGTTTATGAGGGGGAACCGCATGAATGTCCGCTACCCCTGATTAACTTTGAGACCAATCCTGTGCAGAAACAGCCCATACAGGGAGCCCCAGATGTCTACGTCGATGGGTCCTCATATTACATCGAGGGATCCCCCACACCGGGTATGCTGTGGTATTGCCAGAGAGAACCGTCCAGCGATGATGCAACCGACAGTCCACACAACATGCAGAAATCGCCGCACTTGTAAGCGCCGTGAAAGAAACCTCAGATAGACCCGTGAATATTTGGTTCGATAGTGCCTATACTATAAACACCATGCTCTCCTTGCCCCTATACCACAAAAATGACTACCGTACAATTCACGGTAAGGCACTGGTCCATGGGCCCTGACTTCGCCTGCTCTGGTCATACCTTAAACAGCGATTCCATCCCTGTTTCATAGAAAAAGGTAACAGCCCATAGAAAAGGGGGTCCACAAAGTGAGGGAAATTCCAGAGCAGACAGAGCAGCCAAGGACGCTGCGATTAATGGGGAGATAGAGGATATAGTTGCTGAGCCCTGCAATGGCTTCAGAACAGATCTCCTAGATTTAAAATCCCTGCAGCAGTAATACTGGCCATATGCCGTTGTAAGCGCCTGGCACGAGGAAGGCAGACACCTTACTCAAACGACAGCCTGGGACCCCAATACCAGACTAGCCGCAGCCCGTGACTCAGCGGAGTAGCTGCTGATGTTCAAAAGAAAGCCATACGTCTGCCCGTTGTTGTGTGTTCCACCAGAGCTGGGTCAGGAACTGCTGTCCCTCTTTCACTCTCACACCACGGCAGGGCACTATTCGGCCCTGGCAATCTTCAATAAGGTAGCATGGTGGCCTTCCATGAGGGAAACAATCAACCAAATGTGGCACGATGCCGACCGTGCCTGCAGCCCAATCCTCCCACGTGCACTAACCGAGCCTTGCTTCAAAGCGCGCCCCCACCGCAAAGGCCATGGAAACACTTCCAGATAGATGTCATTGGGCTACTTGCACAGGCGCAAGCCAATTATTGGCATACCCTATTAGTGGTGGATCAATTCAAAAAATGGATCAAGAATTCCCCTTCCACTCCAACACCGCAATCACGGATGCCAAAACACTTTTAAATCATATGAATTGTAGGTGGGGTGTACCGGTAAAAGTGGACAAGGGAATACAGATTAAATGGTTGGACACTGAGTAATGCAATAGAACAAATGGACCTTGGAGCACATGTCCACAGATCCCTAAAGGTAGCAGGCTAGGTAGATAAGGTGGTTAAGAAGGCATACGGAATGCTTGCCTTTATTAGCCGTGACATAGAATACAAGAGCAAGGGGTTATGTTTCAGCTGTATAAAACATTAGTTAGGCATCAGCTAGAGTGCTGCGTGCAGTTCTGTTCACCTCATTACAGGAAAGATGTGATTGCACTAGAGAGGGTACAGAGGAGATTTACAAGGATGTTGCCGGGAGTAGAGAATCTTAGCTATGAGGAAAGACTGGATAGGGTGGGTCTGTTTTCCTTGGAACAGAGAAGGCTGAGGGGAGACCTTATTCAGGTGTATAAAATTATGAGAGGCATAGATAAAGTAGCTAGAAAGGACCTGTTTCCCTTAGCAGAGGGTCAAATACCAGGGGGCAAAAGATTTAATGTAATTGGTGGAAGGTTTAAAGGGGATTAGAGGGGAAATTTCATCACCCAGAGGGTTGTGGGGGTCTGAAGCTCACTGCCTGAAAGGGTGGTAGAGGCAAGAACCCTTCCCACATTTAAAAAGTACTTGGATGTGCACTTGGGATGCTGTAACCTGCAGGGCTACGGACCAAGAGCTGGGAAGTAGGATTAGGCAGGATAGCTCTCTGTTGGCCGGCACGGACACGATGTGCCGAAATGGCCTCCTTCCGTGCTGTAACTTTTTATGATTCGATGTTTCTATAGACAATATCATGGTTCGCACTTTACAGGTAAGATTTCTAACCACCTGCAGGATATGTTGGGGATAAAACACAAACTACATGTTGCTCACCACGCCCAGTCGTCCAGAGGCGTCTACAGTAGGAACAGGACCCTCAAGTAAATGTTAAAAAAATTATGTGCGGACCACCCCACTCAATGGGCTAACATGCTGCCAATGTGCCTAATGGTAATGAGGGCCACACCTCATAAAACAACAGGAGTCTCCCCATATCATGCCATGAAGGGGAGACTCATGAGAACGCCAGTCCTGCTAACACTAACGGGGATGAACACCTTGACAATGGAACCATATAGTTTCAATTGGCTGAAACAAGTGGTAGATCACACCGATCAGATGAATCGATTTGTGGCCACGAAATTGGGGAAGTCAAAAAGACAACTTAAAAGGTACTTTGACAAGAAAGTTGGACCCTTTGATTCCAAATTATGGGAAAAAGAAGCATGCTTTTGAGCCCAGGTGGTGGGGACCGCATACGATTATAGACCGATTGAACCCCGCGGTTTAATTGATTTAGTTACGGGGGAAAAAGTTCTTAAGTACATGAAATGGTATCATATTAACCAATTAAAAACTGCCGAAGAATAAATACTACACTGATCTTATTTCCCACAGGACCAAGATACGGATACAGATGACACAGAACAATGCCATAAAAAGCAGAGCTATACAAAAGCTAGGTGCCAGCCCATGATGGGAAACAATGTAGAATGTATGACAACATCCCTGGCTCAGACCCCTCTCAATGCTTATGATATGCGACCCCTGGGGAGATAAATCAAATGAGGGGTCAATAAGGTTATTTCCCCCTCCAGGCGGGGAATCTGTAAGAATAAAAATATATGTTTTGTATGTGTGATGGACCCGAGACTATTTATATAAGTCGAAATATGATGCTTACAACTCTCTACACCGGGGAATAAAGTTCCAGTTAATTGTGAATTTGACATAATTCGATCTACGCCTTGAATAAAGTTACAGTAAATTGTTAATTTGACCTGATGCCCTATACACCGGGGAATAAATTTACCGTTAATTGTTAATTTGACATGATGCCCTCTAATCCGGGGAATAAAGTTACAGTTAATTGTTAATTTCACATGATTCAATCTACAACAGGGAATAAAGTTACAGTTAATTGTTAATTTGATATGGCAGCCCTTACACCGGGGAATAAATTAACAGTTAATTGTTAATTTGGACATGGTGCCCTCTACACAAAGGAATAAAGTTACAGTCAATTTTTATTTTGAAATGATACCCTCTACAACAAGGAATAAATTAACAGTTATTTGTTAATTTGACATGATACACTCAACACCAGGGAATAAATTAACAGTTAATTGTTAATTTGACATGATACCCTCTACAACAGGGAATAAAGATACAGTTAATTGTTAATTTAGACATGATGCACTCGACACAACGTAATAAAGTTAAAGGTAATTATTAACTTCGCATGATACCCACTACAACAGGGAATACAGTTACAGTTAAGTGTTAATTTGACATGATACACTCTACTCCAGGCAATAAAATCATAGTTACTTGTTAATTTGACATGATTCACTTTACACTGTGGAAAAAGTTACAGTTAACAGTTAATTAGACATGTTACCCTACACGGGATAAGACCAACAGGGAATACAGTTACAGTTAAGTGTTAATTTGACATGATACACTCTACTCCAGGCAATAAAATCATAGTTACTTGTTAATTTGACATGATTCACTTTACACTGTGGAAAAAGTTACAGTTAACAGTTAATTAGACATGTTACCCTCTACACCGGGGAATAAAGTGGCAGTAAATTGTTAATTTGACATGATACCCTCTACACCAGGGAATAAATTTATCGTGAGTTTTTTATTTGAGATGATACCCTCAACATCGGGGAATAAAGTTACAGTTAATTGTTAACTTAGACTTGATGCCCTGTACAATAGGGAATAAAGTTAATGTTAATTGTTAATTTAGATATGATGTCAGCGACACCAGGAAATAAAGTTTATGTTAATTGTTAATTTGACATGATACCCTCTACACTGGGGAATAAAGCTACAGTTAATTGTTAATTTGACATGCTACCCTCTACACCTGGGTATAAAGTTACAATTAATTTATAATTTGACATGATAACCTCCACACCGGGGAATAAAGTTCCATTTAATTGTTAATTTAGTCATGATACCCTCTTCAATGTGGAATAAAGTTGCAGTTAATGGTTAATTTGACATGGTGCCCTTTACAACGGGGAATAAAGTAAAAGTTAATTGTTAATTTAGATATGACACCCTCTACACTGGTGAATAAAGTTGCATTAATTGTTAATTTAGAAATTATGCCCTCTACACAAGGGAATAATGTTACAGTTAATTGTTAATTTGCCATGATAACCTCTACACCAGGGAATAAAATTAACGTTAATTGTTCATTTAGACATGATGCCCTTAACACCAGGGCATAAAGTTTCAGTTCATTTTTAAATTAACATGATATCCTTTGCACTGTGGAAAAAAGTTACAGTTATTTGTTTATTAGACATGACACCCTCTGCACCGGGGAATAAAGTTACAATGAATTTTTAGTTTGTATGATACCCTCTACACCGGGGAATAAAGGTACAGTTAATTATTAATTTAACATGATATAATCATAGAATCATAGAAGATAGGAGCAGGATTAGTTCATGTGGCCCCTCGAGCCTGCTCCGCCATTGAATGAGATAATGGCTGATCATTCAAATTCAGTACCCTGTCCCTGACTTCTCCCCATATCCCTTGAAATCTTTAGCCTTAAGAAATACATCTAACTCCTTCTGTGGTAGTGAATTCCACAGGTTCACCACCCTTTGGTTGAAGAAATTCCTCCTCATCGCTGTGCTGAATGGCTTACTCCTTATCCTTAGACTGTGATCCCTGGTTCTGGACTCCCCGGACATCGGGGACATCCTTCCTGCATCTAGTCTGTCTAGTCCTGTTAGAATTTATAAGATTCAATGAGATCCCCTCTCATTCTTCTAAACTCCAGTGAGTATAAGCCTAATCGACCCAATCTCTCCTCATACGTCATTCCTGCCATCCCAGGTATGAGTGTGGTGAATCTTCGCTGCACTCCCTCCATGGCAAGAACATCCTTCCTCACATAAGGCGACCAAACTGCACACAATACTCAAGATGTGGTCTCACCAAGGCTCTGTACAACTGCAGCAAGACATCATTGTTCCTGTACTCGAACACTCTCCCTACGAAGTTCAAAATGCCATTTGCCTTCTTAACCGCCTGCTGCACCTGCATGCTTACTTTCAGCGACTGGTGCACAAGGACACCCAGGTCTCGTTGCACTATCCCTTCTCCCAATCTATAGCCGTTCAGATAATAATCTGTCTTCCTGTTTTTGCCACCAAAGTGGATAACCTCGCATTTATCCACATTGTACTGCATTTGCCATGCATCTGCCCAATCACCCAACCTATTCAAATCATCCTGGACTTTCTCGGCATCCTCCTCAGAGCACACACGCCCACGCAGCTTTGTGTCGTCTGCAAACTTGGAGATATTAAATCTAGTTCTCTCGTCTAGATCAGTAATATATATTGTGAAGAGCTGGGGTCCTAGGACCGATCCCTGCGATACCCCACTAGTCACTGCCTGCCACTCGGAAAAAGACACGCTTATTCCAAGTCTTTGCTTCCTGTCTGCCAACCAGTTCTCTATCCAAGTCAGTACCTTGCCCCCAATCCCATGTGCCTTAACTTTACACGCTAATCTCTTATGCGGGACGTTATCGAAAGCCTATTGAAAGTCCAAATACACCACATCTTCTGGTTCTCCCTGATCTATTTTCCTAGTTAAATCCTCAAAAAATTCCAGTAGATTACTCCATTTGACTTGGATAGAGAACAGGTTGGCGGACAGAAAGCAGAGAGTAGGAATGAATGAGTTTTCTTCCGAGTGGCAGGCAGTGACTAGTGGGGTACCGCAGGGATCGGTCCTTGGACCCCAGCTGTTCACAATATACATTAATGAACTAGATAAGGGAACCAAATGTAATATCTCCAAGTTTACAGATGAAACAAAGCTGGGTGGGCGTGTGTGCTGCGAGGAGGATGCCGAGAAACTCCAGGATGATTTGGACAGGTTGGGTGAGTGGGCAGAAGCGTGGGAGATGCAATATAACGTGGATAAATGCGAGGTTATCCACTTTGGTCTCAAAAACAGAAAGGCAGACTATTATCTGAATTGCAATAGATTGAGAGAAGGGGAAATGCAACGAGACCTGGGTGTCCTTGTGCACCAGTCGCTGAAGGTAAGCATGCAGGTGCAGCAGGCGGTTAAGAAGGCAAATGGTATTTTGACCTTCACAGCGAAAATGTTTGAGTATGGGAACAGGGATGTCCTGCTGCAGTTGTACAAGGCCTTGGTGAGACCACACCTTGAGTACTGTGTGCAGTTTTGGTCGCCTTATCTGAGGAAGGATGTTCTTGCTATGGAAGGAGTTCAGCAAAGATTCACAAGGCTGATACCTGGGATGGCAGGAATGAAATTTGAGGAGAGATTGGGTCGATTGGGCTTATACTCGTTGGAGTATAGAAAAATGAGAGGGGATCTCATCGAAGCATATAAAATTCTGAGAGGTCTGGACAAACTACATGCAGGAAGAATGTTCCCGATGGTCGGAGAGTCCAGAACCAGGGGTCATAATCTAAGATAAGGGGTAAGGCATTTAGGACAGAAATGAGGATGAATTTCTTCACCCAGAGAGTGGTGAACCTGTAGCGTTGTCTACCACAGAAGGTTGTTGAGGCCAAGTCATTAAATATATTCAAGAATGAGTTAGATATATCTCTTAAAGCTAAAGGTATCAATGGATATGGGGAGAAGGCAGGTACAGGGCACTGAGTTTGGATGATCAGCCATGATCTCATCGAATGGCGGAGCAGGCTCGAGGGGCCGAATGGCCTACTCCTGCTCATATCTTCTATGTTTCTATGTTTCTATAATGTTACAGTTAAGTTTTAACTTAAACATCATAGCCTCCACACCGCGGAATATAGTTAAAGTTCATTGCAAATTTAGACAAGATGCCCTCTACACCGGGGAATAAAGTTACAGTTAATTGTTAATTTGACATGATGCCCTCTGCACAGGGAATAAATTACAGTTCATTGTTAATTTAGACATAATAAGTTCTACACCGGGAAATAACGTAATAGTTAATTATTAATATGACATGATGCCCTTTACACTGGGGAATAAAGTTACAGTTAATTGTTAATTTAGATATGACACCTTCTACATAGTGGAATGATGTTACAGTTAATTGTTAATTTTGACATGACATCCTCTACACCGGGGTATAAAGTTACAGTTAATTGTTAATTTGACATGATGCCCTCTACACCGGGGAATAAAGTTTCAGTTAATTGTTAATTTGACATGATGCCCTCTACACCTGTAATAAAGTTACAGTTAATTGTTAATTGAGACATGATGCCCTTTACACTGGGGAATAAAGTTACAGTTAATTGTTAATTTAGACATGATGCCCTCTACACTGGGGAATGACGATAGAGTTAATTGTTAATTTGACATGATGCCCTTTACTCCGGGGAATGTAGTTACCTTTAATTGATAACTTAGAAATGACACCCTCTACACCGAAAAGTAAATGTACAGTTAATTGCGAATTTGCAATTATGCCCTCTACACCGGGGAATAAAGTTGCAGTTAATTGTTAATTTGCCATTATGCCCTCTACACCGGGGAATAATGTTACAGTTAATTGTTAATTTCGACATGATGCCCTTTACACTGGGGAATAAAGTTACAGTTAATTGCTAATTTAGACATGACACCTTCTACACAGGGGAATAAAGTTATAGTTAATTGTTAATTTGACATGATACCATCTACACCAGTGAATATAGTTACAATTAGCATTTAATTTCACATGATGCCCTCCACACCGGGGAACAAAGTTACATTTAAAGCTTAATTTAGACATGATTCCCTTCACACCGGGGTATAGAGTTACAGTTAATTGCTAATTTCGACATGATGCCCTCTAAACCGGGGAATAAAGTTACAATTAATTATTAATTTGAAATGATGCCCTCTACACTGGGGAATAAAGTAACTGTTAATTGTTAATTTAGACATGATTCCCTGCACAACATAGAATAAAGTTTCAGTCATTGCTAATTTTGACATGAAGCCCTCTACACCGGGGACTAAAGTTACAGTTAATTGTTAAATTGACATGATGGCCTCGACACTGGGGAATAAATTTAAAGATAATTTTTAATTTGTCATGAAAAACTCTACATTGGGAATAAAGTTACAGTTGATTGTTAATTTTACATGCTACCCTTTCCACTGGTGAATAATGTTACAGTCAATTATTTTTAAGACATGATAACCTGTATACCGTGGAATAAAGTCACGGTAAATTCTTTATTTAGACATGATAACCTCTACACCGGGGAATAAAATTACAGTTAATTGTTAATTTCGACATGATACCCTCCAAACCGGGGAATATAGTTACAGTTAATTGTTAATTTAGACATGATACCCTCCAAACCGGGGAATATAGTTACAGTTAATTGTTAATTTAGACATGATACCTTCTACAAAGGGGAATACAGTTACATTTAATTGTTAATTTAGACATGAATCCCTCCACACTGAGGAATAGAGTTACAGTTAATAGCTAATTTTGTCATGATGCGATCTGCAACGGGAAATAAAGTTACAGTTAATTGCTAATTGAGACATGAGGCCCTCTACACCGGGGAATAAAGTTACAGTTAATTGTTAGTTTAGACATGATTCCCTGCACACCGGGGATAACGGTTCAGTCAATTACTAATTTTGACATGATACCCTCTGCACTGTGGAATAATATTACAGTTGATTGTTAATTTTGACATGAAGCCCTCTACACCGGGGACTAAAGTTACAGTTAATTGTTAATTTGACATGATACCCTCTATATGGGGGAATAACGTTAGAGCTAATTGTTAATTTGACAAGATGCCCACTACACTGGGAAATACATTTAAATTATTTTTTTAAATTTGTAATGAAAACCTCTACATTGGGGAATAAAGTTACAGTTGATTCTTAATTTTGCATGACAACCTCTACACCGGGGAATAAAGTTACAGTGAATTGTTAATTTAGACATGATTCCCTCTACACTGGGAAATGAAGTTACATGTAATTGTTAATTTGACAAGATGCCCACTACACTGGGGCATAAATTTAAAGTTAATTTGTAATTTGTAATGAAACCCTCTACACCGGGAAATAAAGTTATAGTTAATTATTTTTTTAGATATGGTACCCTCTAGACTTGGGAATAAAGTAACAGTTAATTATTAACTTGACATGATAGACTCTACACCGGGGAATAAAGTTACTGTTCATTGTTAATTTAGACATGGCACCCTCTACGCCGGGGAATAATGCTACAGTTAATTGCTAATTTTGACATGATGCGCTCTACACCGGGAAATAAAGTTACAGTTAATTGATAATTGAGACATAATGCCCTCTACCCCGGGGAATAAGGTTAGAGTTTATTGTTAATTTGACATGCTGCCCACTACACTGGAGAATAAATTGGAAGTTAATTTTTAATTTGTCATGAAAATATCTACTTGGGTAAAAAAGTTTTAGATGATTGTTAATTTGACATGATTCCCTCTACACTGGGGAATAATGTTACACAGAAGTCTTTCAAAGACATGATAACCTCTACACCAGGAAATGAAGTTACAGTTAATTGTTAGTTTGACATCATACCCTCTACACTGGGGAATTAAGCTACAATTAATTGTTAATTTGACATGATGCCCTCTAAACGGGCAATTAAAATAACAGTTCATTGTTAATTTGACATGATGCCCTCTTCACCGGGGAATAAAGTTACAGTGAATTGTTAACTTAGAAATTATTCCCTCTAAACCGGGGAATAAAGTTACACTTATTTGTTAATTTGACATGATACACTCTACACCAGGGAATAAAATTTCAGTTAATTGTTAATTTATCATGATACCCTGTATACCGGGGAATAAAGTTACAGATAATTGCTAAATTGACATGATACCCTTTACACTGGGGAATAAAGTTACAGTTAATTGTTAATTTAGACTTTCTACCTTCTACACTGAGGAATAACGTTACATTTAATTGTTAATTTTGACATGATTCACTCCACATCGTGGAATATAGTTACAGTTAATTGCCAATTTTGACATGATGCCCTCTACACCGGGGAATAAAGTTACAGTTAATTGTTAAATTGACATAATACCATGTATAACGGGGAAAAAAGTTACAGTTGATTGTCAAGTTTTCATGATACCCTCTACAACGGGGAATAAAGTTACAGTTAAATATTAATTTCACATGATGCACTCTACATCAGGGAATAAAGTTATATTGAATTGTTAATTTAGACATGATTCTCGCTATTCCAGGGAATTAAGTTACAGTTAATTGTTAATTTGACATGATGCCCTCCAAACCGGGGAATAAGGTTACAGTTAATTGTTAATTTAGACATGATAACCTCTACACAGGGGAATTAAAATTAAAGATAATTGTTTATTTGACATAATGCCCTCTACACCGGGGAATAAAGTTACAGTTAATTGTTAATTTGAAATGATACCCTCTACAACGGGAAATTAATTGTTAATTTGACATGATGCCCTCTACAACGGGGAATAAAGTTACAGTTAACTCTTAATGTAGACATGATACCCTCTACAATGGGGAACAGCATTAAAGATAATAATTCATTTGATATGATAACTTCTATGCCAAGGCTCTAAGGTTACAGTTAATTGTTAATTTAGAAATGATATCCCCAACACTGGGGAAAATGTTACAGTTAATTGTTAATTTAAACATCATGCCCTCGACACCGGGGCATATATTTACAGTTAATTGCAAGTTTTGACATGCTTCCCTCTACACCGAGGAATAAAGTTACAGTTAATTATTAATTTAGACAAGATGCCCTCTACACCGGGGAATAAAGTTACAGTTAACTCTTAATGTAGACATGATACCCTCTACAATGGGGAATAACATTTAAGATAATTATTCATTTGATATGATACCCTCTTCACCAGGCTTTAAGGTTACAGTTAATTGTTAATTTAGACATGATACCCTGTGTACCGGTGAATAAAGTTACAGTTGATTGTTAATTTTACATGATACCCTCTACACCGGGGAAAAAAGTTACAGTTAAATGTTAATTTAACATGATGCACTCTACACCAGGGAATAAAGTTACATTGAATTGTTAATTTAGACATAATTCCCGCTATTCCAGGGAATAAAGTTAGGTTAATTGTTAATTTGACATGATACCCTCTAAACCGGGGAATAAAGTTACAGTTAATTAGTTAATTTAGACATGATACCCTCTACACAGGGGAATTAAAATTAAAGATAATTGTTTATTTGACATAATGCCCTCTACACCGGGGAATAAAGTTACAGTTAATTGTTAATTTGACATGATACCATCTACAACGGGAAATTAAAATTAGAGTTAATTGTTAACTTGACATGATGCCCTCTACAACGGGGAATAAAGTTACAGTTAACTCTTAATGTAGACATGATACCCTCTACAATGGGGAATAACATTAAAGATAATTATTAATTTGATATGATACCCTCTGCACCAGGCTCTAAGGTCACAGTTAATTGTTAATTTAGACATGATATCCTCTACAGCAGGAAATAAAGTTACAGTTAATTGTTAATTTGACTTGATGCCCTCTACACCGGGCAACACATTTACAGATAATGGTTAATTTAGACATGATGCTCTCTGCACGGGGAATAAAGTTACATTTAATTGTTAATCTAGACATGATAACCTCTACACCGGGAAATAAAGCAAAGTTAATTGTTAATTTAGACATGATATACTCTACACCGGGGAATAAAGTTACAGTTAATTGTTAATTTGACATGATGCTCTCTAAAATGGAGAATAAAGTTACAGTTAATTGTTAATTTGACATGATGCTCTCTAAAATGGAGAATAAAGTTACAGTTAATTGTTAATTTAGACATGATTCCCTGCACACCGGGGAAAAAACATACAGTTAATTGTTAATTTTGACATGATGCCCTCTACACCGGGTACTAAAGTTACAGTTAATTGTTAATTAACAAGATTCCCTGCAAACTGGGAAATATAGTTACAGTTAATTGCTAATTTTGACATGTGGCACTCTAGACCGGGAAATAAAGTTATAGTTAATTGTTAATTTAGACATGATATACTCTACACCGGGGAATAAAGTTACAGTTAATTGTTAATTTCGACATGATGCCCTCTACACTGGGGAATAAAGTTACAGTTAATTGTTAATTTAGACATGATTCCCTGCACACCGGGGAATAAAGCTTTAGTTAATTGTTAATTTTGACATGATGCCCTCTACACCGGGTACTAAAGTTACAGTAAATTGTTAATTTGACATGATACCCTCTACACTGGGGAATAATCTTACAGTCAATTCTTTTTAAGACATGATAACCTCCACACCAGGAGATAAAGTTACAGTTAAATGTTAATTTGACATGATACCCTGTACGCTGGTGAATGATGTTAAAGTAAATTGTTAATTTGACATGATGCCCACTGCACTGGGGATTACATTTAAAGTTAATTCTTAATTTGTCATGAACACATCTACACTGGGGAAAAAAAGTTACAATTGATTCTTAATTTTGTATGACACCCTCTACACTGGGGAATAATGTTGCAGTCAATTCTTTTTAAGACATGATAACTCCTACACCAGGGAATAATTTTACAGTTAAATGTTAATTTGACATGATACCCTCTACACCGGTGAGTGATGTTACAATTAATTGTTAATTTGACATGATGCCCTCTAAACCGGGAATAAAGTTACAGTTATTTGTTAATTTAGACATGATACGCTCTACAACGGGAATTAAAATTACAGTTAATTGTTAATTTAACATGATGCCCTCGACACTTCGGAATAAATTTACAGTTAATTGTGAATTTGACATCGTACCGTTTAAACTGGGGAATAAAGTTACAGTTAAATTGTGAATTTGAGATGATAGCCTTTACACTGGGGAATAATGTTACAGTCAATTGTTTATACGACTTGATAACCTCTACACTGGGAAATAAAGTAAAGTTAATTGTTAATTTAAACGTGATGTGGTCTAGACAAGGGAATAACGTTAGTTAATTGTTAATTTTGAAATAATATCCTCTACACCGGTGAATAAAGTTAAAGGAAATTGTTAATTTAGACATGATACCCTCTACACCATGGAATTAAAATTACAATTAATTGTTAATTTGACATAATGCTCTCTACAACGGGGAATAACTTTTCAGTTAATTGTTAATTTCGATATGATGCCCTCTGCATTGGTGATTAAAGTTACAGTTAATTGTTAATTTACACATGATACCTTCTACACCGGGAAATAAAGTTACAGTTAATTGTTAATTTGTCATGATAACCTCTACACTGGGGAATAAAGTTAGAGTTAATTGTTAATTTAGACATGATGCCATCTACACCGGGGAATAAAGTTACAGTTAATTGTTAATTTTACATGATTGCCTTTACACCAGGGAATAAAGTTACAGATAATTGTTAATTTAGACATGATACCCTCTACACCGGGGAATGAATTTAAAGTTAATGTTAATTTGACATGATGCCCTCTAAACCGGGAATAAAGTAACAGTTAATTGTCAATTTAGAAATGATTCCCTCTGAACCAGGGAATAAAGTTAATCATTTGTTAATTTGACATGATAAATTCTACACCACGGAATAAAGTTGCAGTTAATTGTTATTTTCGACATGATACCCTCTGCACCGGGGAATTAAAATTACAGTTAAATGTCTATTTGACATGATGTCCTCTACACCGGGGAATTAAACTACAATTAATTCTTAATTTGTCATGAACACATCTACACCGGGGAAAACATTAAAGTTAATTGATAATTTTGACTTCTTGCCCTCTACACTGGGGAATAATGTTACATTTAATTGTTAAGTTATACAAGATGCCCTCTACAACGGTTAATAAAGTTACAGTTATTTGTTAATTTAGATAAGATACACTCTAAACCGGGGAATAAAGTTATAATTAATTGTTAATTTGACATGATGCCCTCTACATCGGGGAATACATTTACAGTTAATTGTAAACTTAGACATGATGCCTTCTGCAGAGTGAATAAAGTTACAGTTAATTGTTAATTTAGACATGATACACTCTACACCGGTAAATGAAGTAACAGTTACTTTTTAATTTGACATGATACCCTCTACAACGGGAAATTAAAATTACAGTTAATTGTTAATTTGACATGATGCACTCTAATCCAAGGAATAAAGTTACAGTGAATTGTTAATTTAGACATGATACCCTCTACACCGGGAATTAACTTACAGTTAAATGTTAATTTGTCATGATGCCCTCTACACCAGGGAATAAAGTTACAGTGAATTGTTAATTTAGACATGATTCCCTTTACATCGGGGAATGAAGTTACAGTTAATTGTTAATTTCACATGATGCTCTTTAAACCGAGGAATAAAGTTACAGTTAAATGTTAATTTGACATGATTTCCTCTACACCGGGGAGTAAATTTGAAGTTAATTGTTAATTTGACATGTTGCCCTCTACACCGGGAGTAAAGTTAAAGTTAATTGTGAATTTCACATGATACACTCTAAACCGGGGAATAAAGTTATAATTATTTGTTAAATTGACATGATATGCTCCTAAACGGGAAATTACAGTTAATAGTTAACTTGACATGATGCCCTCGAAACCGGGGAATAAAGTTACAGTTAACTTTTAATTTAGAAATGATACCCTCTACATTTTGGAATAATGTTGCAGTTACTTGTTAACTTAAACATCATACCATCCACACCGGGGAATATAGTTACATTTAATTGGTAATTTCGACATGATGCCCTCTACACTGATATTAAATTTAGTTAATTGTTAATTTCGACAAGATGCCCTCTACATTGGTGAATAAAGTTACAGTTAACTGTTAATTTAGACATGATGCCCTCTACACCGGGGAATAAACTTACACTTTATTGCTAATTTGACAAGATGCCCTCTACACCGGGGAATGAAGTTACAGTTCATTGTTAAGTTAGACATGATAGCCTCTACACCGTGTAATTAAAATTAGAGATAATTTTTAACTTGACATGATGCCCTCTACACCGAGGAATAAAGTTGCAGTTAATTGCCCTCTACATTGGTGTTTAAAGTTACAGTTAGTTGTTAATTTAGACATGAGTCCCTCCACACCGGGATTTATTTTTTAAATTAATTGTTAATTTGACATGATAACATCTATATTGGGGAATAAAGTTACAGTTTATTGTGAATTTGACATGATACCCCCTACACTGGGGAATTCTGTTGGAGTCAATTGTTTATAAGGTTTGATAACCTCTACACTGGGGAATAAAGTTACAGTTGATTGTTAATGTGTCATGATATGCTCTACACCGGGGAATACATTTACAGTGAACTGTTAATTTAGAAATCATTCCCTCTTTTCCGGGGAATGAAGATACAGTTAATTGTTAATTTAGGCATGATACCTTCTACAAAGGGGAATAAAGTTACATTTAATTGTTAATTTTGACATGAGGCCCTCTCAACGGGGACTAAAGTTACAGTTAATTGTTAATTTGACAATGTACCCACTACACCGGGGGGAAAAAGTTATCGTGAATTGTTAATTTGACATGATACCCTCTACATTGGGGAATAATGTTACAGTCAGTTGCTTATAAGACATGATAACCGCTACAGCGGGGAATAAAGTTACAGTAAATTGTTAATGTAGATATTTAACCCACTACACCGGGGAATAAAGTTAAGTTAAATGTTATTTTAGACATGATGCCCTCTGCACCGGGGTATATAGTTACAGTTATTTGTTAATTTGGACATGATGACCTCTGCACTGGGTAATAAAGTTTCAGTTAATTGTTAATTTAGACATGATACATTCTATACAGAGGATTAAAGTTAAAGTTAATTTTTAATTTGACATGATATCCTCCACACCGGGGAATAAACTTACAGTTAATTGTAAATTAATCATGATGCCCTCTGCACCGGTGTATATAGTTACAGTTATTTGTTAATTTGACATGATGCCCTCTACACTGTGGAATACAGTTAAAGTTAATTGTTAATTTCTGCTGATAACCTCTGCACTGATGAATAAAGTTACAGTTGATTGTTAATTTGACAAAATATCCTCTACCCTGGGGAATAAAGTTACAGTCAATTGTTTATTAAACATGATTACCTCTACAGTTGGGTATAAAGTTATAGTCAATTTTTAATTCGAAATCACGCACTCTAAACCGGGGAATCAAGTTACAGTTAATTATTAATTTAGACATGATACCCACTGTAAGGTGTAATACATTTACAATCAATCTTTAATTTGACATGATACCCACCACTCCAGGTAACAAAGTTAGAGCAAATTGTTAATTGAGACATGATAGCCTCTGTACCGGGAATAAAGTTACAGTTAAATGTAAATTTTACATGATGCACTCTACACCAGGGATTAAAGTTACAATCAATTGTTAATAGATACATGTTCCCTCTACACCGGGGAGTGAAGTTACATGTAATTGTTAATTTGACATGATATCCTGTACACCAGGGTATAAAGTTACAGTGAATTGTCAATTTAGACATGATACCCTGTATACCGGTGAATAAAGTTACAGTTGATTGTTAATTTTACATGATACCCTCTACACCGGGTAATAAAGTTACAGTTAAATGTTAATTTAACATGATGCACTCTACACCAGGGAATAAGGTTACATTGAATTGTTAATTTAGACATGATTCCCGCTATTCCAGGGAATGAAGTTGCAGTTAATTATTAATTTGACATGATGTCGTCTACACTGGGGAATAAAGTTACAGTTAATTAGTTAATTTAGACATGATACCCTCTACACAGGGGAATTAAAATTAAAGATAATTGTTTATTTGACATAATGCCCTCTACACCGGGGAATAAAGTTACAGTTAATTGTTAATATGACATGATACCATCTACAACGTGAAAATAAAATTAGAGTTAATTGTTAACTTGACATGATGCCCTCTACAACGGGGAATAAAGTTACAGTTAACTCTTAATGTAGACATGATACCCTCTACAATGGGGAATAACATTAAAGATAATTATTCATTTGATATGATACCCTCTTCACCAGGCTGTAAGGTCACAGTTAATTGTTAATTTAGACATGATATCCTCTACAGCAGGGAATAAAGTTACAGTTAATTGTTAATTTGACTTGATGCCCTCTACACCGGGCAATACATTTACAGATAATGGTTAATATAGACATGATGCCCTCTGCACGGGGAATAAAGTTACAGTTAATTGTTAATCTAGACAAGATAACCTCTACACCGGGAAATAAAGCAACAGTTAATTGTTAATTTAGACATGATGTAATCTACACCAGGGAATAAAGTTACAGTGAATTGTTAATTTTGACAGGATTCCCTCCAAACTGGGAAATATAGTTACAGCTAATTGCTAATTTTGACATGAGGCCCTCTAGACCGGGAAATAAAGTTACAGTTAATTGTTAATTTGACATGATGGTCTCTAAACAGGGGAATGAAGTTACAGTTAATTGTTAATTTCGACATGATGCCCTCTACACTAGAGAATAAAGTTCCAGTTAATTGTTAATTTAGACATGATTCCCTGCACACCGGTGAATAAAGCTACAGTTAATTATTAATTTTGACATGCTGCCCTCTACACCGGGTACTAAAGTTACAGTAAATTGTTAATTTGACATGATACCCTCTGCACTGGGGAATAATGTTACAGTCAATTCTTTTTAAGACATGATAACCTCTACACCAGGAGATAAAGTTACAGTTAAATGTTAATTTGACATGATACCCAGTACGCTGGTGAATGATGTTAAAGTAAATTGTTAATTTGACATGATGCCCACTACACTGGGGATTACATTTAAAGTTAATTCTTAATTTGTCATGAAAACATCTACACTGGGGAAAAAAGTTATAATTGATTCTTAATTTTGCATGACACCCTCTACACTGGGGAATAATGTTGCAGTCAATTCTTTTTAAGACATGATAACTCGTATACCGCGGAATAAGTTTACAGTTAAATGTTAATTTGACATGATACCCTCTACACCGGTGAGTGATGTTACAGTTAATTGTTAATTTGACATGATGCCCTCTAAACCGGGAATAAAGTTACAGTTGTTTGTTAATTTAGACATGATACGCTCTACAACGGGAATTAAAATTACAGTTAATTGTTAATTTAACTTTGAGCCCTCGACACTTCGGAATAAATTTACAGTTAATTGTGAATTTGACATCGTACCGTTACACTGGGGAATAAAGTTACAGTTACATTGTGAATTTGAGATGATACCCTTTCCACTGGGGAATAATGTTACAGTCAATTGTTTATACGACTTGATAACTTCTACACCGGGAAATGAAGTAAAGTTAATTGTTAATTTAAACGTGATGTGGTCTAGACAAGGAAATAACGTTAGTTAATTGTTAATTTTGAAATGATACCCTCTGCACCGGGGAATAAAGTTACAGTAAACTGTTAATTTAGACATGATACCCTCTACACCATGGAAACAAAATTACAATTAATTGTTAATTTGACATAATGCTCTCTACAACGGGGAATAACTTTTCAGTTAATTGTTAATTTCGATAAGATGCCCTCTGCATTGGTGATTAAAGTTACAGTTAATTGTTAATTTACACATGATACCTTCTACACCGATGAATAAAGTTACAGTTAATTGTTAATTTGTCATGATAACCTCTACACTGGGGAATAAAGTGACAGTTACTTGTTAATTTTACATCATTGTCTTTACACCAGGGAATAAAGTTACAGATAATTGTTAATTTAGACATGATACCCGCTACACCGGGGAATGAATTTAAAGTTAATGTTAATTTGACATGATGCCCACTAAACCGGGAATAAAGTAACAGTTAATTGTCAATTTAGAAATTATGCCCTCTGAACCAGGGAATAAAGTTAGTCATTTGTTAATTTGACATGATAAGTTCTACACCAGGGAATAAAGTTACAGTTAATTGTTATTTTCGACATGATACCCTCTGCACCGGGAAATTAAAATTACAGTTAATTGTCTATTTGACATGATGTCTTCTGCACCGGGGAATTAAGCTACAATTATTTGTTAATTTGACATGATACCCTCTACACCGGGGAAAACATTAAAGTTAATTGATAATTTTGACTTGATGCCCTCTACACTGGGGAATAATGTTACATTTAATCTTTAAGTTATACAAGATGCCCTCTACAACGGGTAATAAAGTTACAGTTATTTGTTAATTTAGATATGATACACTCTAAACCGGGGAATAATGTTATAATTAACTGTTAAATTGACATGATGCCCTCTACATCGGGGAATACATTTAGAGTTAATTGTAAACTTAGACATGAAGCCTTCTGCAGAGTGAATAAAGTTTCAGTTAATTGTTAATTTATACATGATACCCTCTACACCGGAAATTAACTTACAGTTAATTATTAATTTGACATGATGCTCTTTACACCGATGAATAAAGTTACAGTTAAATGTTAATTTGACATGATTTCCTCTACACCGGGGAGTAAATTTGCAGTTAATTGTTAATTTGACATGATGCCCTCCTCACCGGGAGTAAAGTTACAGTTAATTGTGAATTTCACATCAGTTAATTGTTAACTTGACATGATGCCCTCGAAACCGGGGAATAAAGTTACAGTTAACTGTTGATTTAGAAATGATACCCTCTACACCTTGGAATAATGTTACAGTTACTTGTTAACTTAAACATCATACCATCCACACCGGGGAAGATAGTTACATTTAATTGGTAATTTAGACATGATGCCCTCTACACAGATTTTAAAGTTACAGTTAATTGTTAATTTCGACAAGATGCCCTCTACATTGGTGAATAAAGTTACAGTTAACTGTTAATTTAGACATGACACCCTCTATACCGGGGAATACACTTACAGTTTACTGTTAATTTGACATGATGCCCTCTACACCGGGGAATAAAGTTTCAGTAAATTGTTAATTTAAACATGATACCCTCTTTACCGAGGAATAAACTGACAGTTAACTGTTAATTTGACATGATGCCCTCTACACCGGGGAATAAACTTACACTTTATTGCTAATTTGACATGATGCCCTCTACACCGGGGAATGAAGTTACAGTTAATTGTTCAGTTAGACATGATACCCTCTACACCGTGTAATTAATATTAGGGATAATTTTTAAATTGACATGTTGCCCTCTGCACCGACGAATAAAGTTTCAGATAATTGCCCTCTACATTGGTGATTAAAGTTACACTTAATTGTTAATTTAGACTTGATACCTTCTGCACAGGGGAATAAAGTTACAGTTAGTTGTTAATTTAGACATGATTCCCTCCACACCGGGGTTTATTTTTAAAATTAATTGTAAATTTGACATGATAACATCTATACTGGGGAATAAAGTTACAGTTGATTGTGAATTTGACATGATACCCCCTACACTGGGGAATTCTGTTGCAGTCATAAACTTACAGTAAATTGTTAATTTAGACATGATACCCTCTACACTGGGAATAATGTTACAGTTAATTGTTTATTTGTCACGATGCCCTCTACACCGGGGCATGAATTTACCGTTAACTGTTAATTTAGACTTGATACCCACTACACCGGGGAATAAAACTTAAGTTAATTATTAATTTGAAATGATACCCTCTTCACCAGGGTATAAACTTACAGTTAATTTTTAATTTACACATTGTATCCTATACACCTTGGAATAATGTTACAGTAAATTGTTAAATTAAACATCATACCCTCCACACCGGGTATTATAGTTACAGTTAATTGCTAATTTTGACATGATGCCCTCTACACCAGGGAATGAAGTTACAGTTAATTGTTATCTTAGACACGATGCCCTCTGCACCGGGTAATAAAGTTGCAGTTAATTGTTAATTTAGACAAAATGCCCGCTACACCTTGGAATAAAGTTACAGTTAATTGTTATGTTAGGCATGATGCCCTCTGCACCGGGGAATAAAGTTACAGTTAATTGTAAATTTAGACATTATATCCTCTACACCGGGGAATAATGTTATAGCTAGTTCTTAAACTCAACATCATACCATCCACACCGGGGAATAAAGTTACAGTTAATTGTTAATTTAGACATGATAACCTGTACACCCGGAAATAAATTAAAAGTTCTTTATTAATTTGACATGATGCCCACTACACCGGGGAATAAAGATTCAGTTAATTGCTAATTTAGACAAGATCACCTCTACATTGGTGAATAAAGTTACAGTTAATTGCTAATTTAGACATGATTCCCTCTACACCGGGGAATGAAGTTACAGTTAATTTTTAATTTAGACATGATTCCCTCCACACTGGGGTATATAGTTCCAGTTAATAGTTAATTTGATATGATAACCTTTACACCGGGGAATAAAGTTTCTGTTGATTGTGAATTTGACATGATACCCTCTTCACTGGCGATTCCTGTTACAGTAAATTGTTTATAAGACTTGATAACCTCTACACTTGGGAATAAAGTTGGAGTTAATGTTTATTTGACATGATGCCCTCCACACCGCGGAATGAAGTTACAGTTAAATATTCATTTTGACATGATACCCTCTACACCGGGAATAAAGTTAGAGTTAATTGTTAATTTAGACATGATATCCTCTAAATCGGGAAATAAATTTACAGTAAATTTTTAATTTGACATGATTCCCTCTACACTGGGGAATACATTTAAAGGCCTCAGACCAGCGTCGACAGCGGGGGAGGAGGAGCCTTTCTTTCTTTCTCTCTCCCACAGAGCGGTCGGCAGCGGGGAAGGAGGAGCGGACCTGGTTGGAGCGGCAGAGGCCTGAGGTGAGTCAATAAACTCACCTGCGTGGCCTTTTTCCCCAGCGGGGTAAGAGCTTCGCGGGCTTTTTCAAAGGCAGGGGGCGGGGCCAAATCATTGGTACCCGTATATAGGTGGAGCGGTTGCTAAACCCGAGACACTACACTAGTAGTGACTCCCACCCTCCCACCTCCTCTAACCTTTAGGGGTAGAGGGAATTTAAAAGGTAGGTTCGATTTTATATTTTGTTTTCAGGGACTTAACTCCTGGACCTAAGATAAATAAGTTTAAATTTTAGTAATAAAGTAACATAAGGGTTAAGTCATGACAGGAAGTCTCGGACCCGTTTCATGCTCCTCCTGTGCCATGTGGGAAACCAGGGACACTTTCAGTGTCCCTGACAACTACGTTTGCGGGAAGTGTGTCCAGCTGCAGCTCCTGACAGCCCGCATGGCGGTGCTGGAGCTGCGGGTGGACTCACTCTGGAGCATGCACGATGCCGAGAACTCGGTGAATCGCTCATTTAGTGAGTTGTCCACACCGCAGGTAAAGGCTAGGACAGACAGTGTATGGGTGACCAAGAAGCAGGGCAAT
Source organism: Squalus acanthias (assembly GCA_030390025.1). NCBI lineage: Eukaryota > Metazoa > Chordata > Chondrichthyes > Squaliformes > Squalidae > Squalus > Squalus acanthias. Next base: position 70,212 of record JASTWF010000968.1, read on the forward strand.
ATCAGGAAGGTAGTGCAGGAGTCTCCTGTGGTCATCTCCCTCCAAAACAGGTATGCCGCTTTGGATACTGTTGGGGGAGATGGCCTACCAGGGGAAGGCACCAGCAGCCAGGTTCATGGCACCATGGCTGGCTCTGCTGCACAGCAGGGCGGGAAAAAGAGTGGTAGGGCTATAGTGATAGGGGACTCAATTGTAAGGGGAATAGACAGGAGTTTCTGTGGCCGTAACCGAGATTCCAGGATGGTATGTTGCCTCCCTGGTGCAAGGGTCAAGGATGTCTCGGAGCGGCTGCAGAACATTCTGAAGAGGGAGGGTGAACAGCCAGCTGTCGTGGTGCATGTAGGTACCAACGATATAGGTAAAAAGCGGGAAGAGGTCCTACAAGCAGAATTTAGGGAGCTAGGAGCTAAATTAAAAAGTAGGACCTCTAAGGTAGTAATCTCTGGATTGCTACCAGGGCCACGAGCTAATCAGAATAGAGAGAACAGGATATTGAGATTGAATACGTGGCTTGAGCAGTGGTGCAGGAGGGAGGGATTCAAATTCCTGAGGCATTGGAACCAGTTCTGGGGGAAGTGGGACCTGTACAAAAGGGACGGTCTGCACTTGGGCAGGACTGGAACCGATGTCCTCGGGGTAATATTTGCTAAAGCAGTTCGGGAGGATTTAAACTAATATGGCAGGGGAAGGGGAACCTATGTAGCGAAACAGGGGGAAGTAATATGCAGTCAGAAACAAATGTTAGAAGGGTGAGAAACAATAGGGGAAGGCCGAGTAAACAAAGGCAAGAAACACAAAGGGTCATACTAAATCATAAGTCTAAAAGGACAAAGGATGTTAATAAAATAAGCCTAAAGGCTCTGTGTCTTAATGCAAGGAGTATCCGTAATAAGGTGGATGAATTGACTGTGCAAATAGATGTTAACGGATACGATGTGATTGGGATTACAGAGACGTGGCTCCAGAACAATCAAGGCTATAACTGAACATCCAGGGGTATTCAACATTCAGAAAGGATAGAATAAAAGGAAAAGGGGGTGGGGTAGCATTGCTGGTTAAAGAGGAGATTAATGCAATAGCTAGGAAGGACATCAGCTTGGAGGATGTGGAAACAATATGGGTTGAGCTGCAGAACACCAAAGGGCAGAAAACGTTAGTGGGAGTTGTGTACAGACCTCCAAACAGCAGTGGTGAGGTGGGGGAGGGTATGAAACAGGAAATCAGAGGTGCGTGCAAAAAAGGCACGGCAGTTATCATGGGTGACTTTAATATGCATATAGATTGGGCTACTCAAACTGGAAGCAATACGGTGGAGGAGGATTTCCTGGAGTGTTTAAGGGATGGTTTCCTAAACCAATATGTTGAGGAACCAACTCGAGGGGAGGCCATCCTGGACTGGGTGTTGTGTAATGAGGAAGGACTAATCAGCAATCTTGTGGTACGAGGCCTCCTGGGGAAGAGTGACCATAGTATGGTGGAGTTCTACATTAGGATGGAGAAGGAAACAGTTAAGTCAGAGCCCATGGTCCAGAACTTAAATAAGGGCAACTTTGATGGTATGAGGCGTGAATTGGCGAGGTTAAATTGGCAAGCGATATTTAAGGGGCTATCAGTGGAAGGGCAATGGCAGACATTTAGAGATCGCATGGATGAACTACAACAATTGTACATCCCGGTCTGGCGTAAAAATAAAAAAGGGAAGGTGGCTCAACCATGGCTAACAAGGGAAATCAGGGATAGTATTAAAACCAAGGAAGTTGCATACAAATTGGCCAGAAGTAGCAGCAAACCCGGGGACTGGGAGAACTTCAAAACTCAGCAAAGGAGGACAAAGGGTTTGATTAGGGCAGGGAAAATAAAATATGAAAGGAAGCTTGCAGAGAACATTAAAATGGACTGCAAAAGCTTCTATAAATATGTAAAAAGAAAGAGGTTAGTAAAAACAAACGTAGGTCCCCTGCAGTCGGAAACAGGGCAAGTCGTAATGGGGAACAAGGAAATGGCAGATCAATTGAACAAGTACTTTGGTTCGGTGTTTACTGTGGAGGACACACACAACCTGCCGGAAATAAAAGGGGTCAGAGGATCTGGTAAGAGGGAGGAGCTGAGGGAAATCCTTATTAGTCGGGAAAAGGTATTGGGGAAATTGATGGGACTGAAGGCTGAAAAATCCCCGGGGCCTGATGGTCTGCATCCCAGAGTACTTAAGGAGGTGGCCTTGGAAATAGTGGATGCATTGACGATCATTTTCCAACATTCCTTAGACTCTGGATCAGTTCCGATGGAGTGGAGGGTGGCCAATGTAACCCCTCTTTTTAAAAAAGGAGGGAGGGAGAAAGCAGGGAATTATAGACCGGTCAGCCTGACATCGGTCGTGGGTAAAATGATGGAAGCAATTATTAAAGATGTCATAACAGACCATTTGGAAAGTGGCGACATGATATGTCCAAGTCAGCATGGATTTGTGAAAGGGAAATCATGCTTGACAAATCTTCTGGAATTTTTTGAGGATGTTTCCAATAGGGTGGACAGGGGGGAACCAGTAAATGTGGTGTATTTGGACTTTCAGAAGGCCTTCGACAAGGTCCCACACAAGAGATTGGTGAGTAAAGTTAAACCACATGGGATTGGGGGTAATGTGTTGACGTGGATTGAGAACTGGTTGGCACACAGGAAACAAAGAGTAGGAGCAAATGGGTACTTTTCAGAATGGCAGGCAGTGACCAGCGGGGTACCGCAGGGTTCGGTGCTGGGACCCCAGCTGTTTACATTATATATTAATGATTTGGACAAAGGGATTAAATGTAATATCTCCAAATTTGCGGATGACACTAAATTGGGAGGCAGTGTGAACAATGAGGAGGATGCTAGGAGGCTACAGAGTGACTTGGACAGGTTGGGTGAATGGGCAAATGTATGGCAGATGAAGTACAATGTGGATAAATGTGAGGTTATCCACTTTGGTGGTAAAAATAGAGAGGCGGACTATTACCTGAATGGTGGCAGATTAGGGAAAGGGGAGGTGCAACGAGACCTGAGCGTCATGGTACATCAGTCACTGAAGGTGGGAATGCAAGTGCAGCAGGCAGTCAAGAAAGCAAACGGAATGATGGCCTTCATAGTAAGGGGATTTGAGTACAGGAGTAGGGAGGTGATGCTGCAGTTGTACAGGGCCTTGGTGAGGCCACACCTGGAGTATTGTGCGCAGTTTTGGTCTCCTAACTTAAGGAAGGACATTCTTGCTATTGAGGGAGTGCAGCGAAGGTTCACTAGATTGATTCCTGGGATGGCCGGACTGACATATCAAGAAAGATTGGGTCAACTGAACTTGTATCCTCTGGAGTTCAGAAGAATGAGGGGGGATCTTATAGAGACATTTAAAATCCTGACTGGTTTAGACAAATTAGATGCGGGCAGAATGTTCCCAATGTTAGGGAAAACTAGAACCAGGGGTCACAGTCTAAGGATTAAGGGGAAGCCATTTAAGACTGAGCTGAGGAGGAACTTTTCACCCAGAGAGTGGTGAATCTATGGAATTCTCTTCCACAGAAGGTTGTTGAGGCCAGTTCGCTAAATATATTCAAAAGGGAGTTAGATATAACACTCACAACTAGGGGGATCAAGGGGTATGGCGAGAAACCAGGAATGGGGTACTGAGGTAGCATGTTCAGCCATGAACGCATTGAATGGCGGTGCAGGCTCGAAGGACCGAATGGTCTACTCCTGTACCTATTTTCTATGTTTCTATGTTTCTATGTAATATTTTGACATGATGCCCTCTACATTGTGGAATAAATTAAACGTTTATTGTTAATTTGACAAGATACCCTCTACACTGGGGAATAAAGTTACGCTCAAAATGTATATATGCATGATAACCTCTACCATGGGGAATAAAGTGTCAGTCAATTTTTAATTTGATATCAAGCACTCTGCACCGGGGAATAAAGTTACAGTTAATTGTTAATTCGACATGATACCCTCTACACCAGGTAATAAAGTCACAGTTAACTGTAAATTTGACATGATACCCTCTACACCAGGAAATAAAGTTACATTCGAATTTCTAATTTAGACATGATTCCCTCCACACCAGGAAATAAAGTTACAGTTAATTGCTGAATGTGACATGATACCCACTACACTGTGGAATAAAGTTACAGTTAATTGTTAATTTTATATGTTAACCTCCACACCGGGGAATGAAGTTAATGTTAATTGGTAATTTGTCAGGATAACCTCTGAACTGAGGTATATTTTTACAGCTGATTGTGAATTTGACATGATACCCTCTACACTGGGGAATACTGTTACAGCGAATTGTTTATAAGACTTGATAACCCCTACCGTGGGGAATTAAGTTACAGTGTACTGTTAATTTAGACATGTTTCCCTCTACACCGGGGAATGCAGTTACAGTTAAGTGTTAACTTGACATGATGCCCTCTACACTGGTCATAAACTTACAGTTAATTGTTAATTTGAAATGATGCACAGTACACCACATAAAAGATTAGCATGGAAAATTGAAGCTCATGGGATAAAGGGGAAAGTATTGACGTGGATAGAGAACTGGCTGTCAGATAGAAAACAGAGAGTTGGAATAAACGGCTCATTTTCTGAATGGCAGGCAGTAACAAGTGAGGTACCACAGGGATCTGTCCTGGGTCCCCAGCTGTTCACAATTTACATTAATGACCTGGATCAGGGAGTCGGATGCAGCATTTCCAAATTTGCAGACGACACTAAACTAGGAGTGGGGGTGGGCTCAGAGGAGGAGACCAGGAAGCTCCAGAGCGATTTGGACAGACTGGGTGATTGGGCGGATAAATGGCAGATGCACTATAATGTGGACAAGTGCGAAGTTATCCACCTTGGGTGCAGGAACGGGAGGGCAAATTATTATTTAAATGGCAATAAATTGGGATAGGGGGAAGTACAGAGAGACCTGGGTGTTCTTGTACACCAGTCACTGAAGGCGAGCATGCAGGTGCAACAGGCGGTCAAGAAGGCAAACGGTATGCTGGCCTTCATAGCAAAAGGGTTGGAATACAGGAACAGGGATACCTTGCTGCAGCTGTACAGGGCACTGGTGAGACCACACCTCGAGTACTGTGTACAGTTTTGGTCGCCTCATCTGAGGAAAGATGTTCTTGCCATGGAGGGGGTGCAGCGGCGATTCACCAGGCTGATACCAGGAATGGCGGGATTGACCTATGAGGAGAGACTATGTAGTTTAGGGATGTACACACTGGAGTTTAGAAGATTGAGAGGGGACCTCATAGAAGTGTATAAAATTCTGACAGGTCTAGACAGACTAGATGCAGAAGGAATGTTTCCCTTGGCGGGTGAGAACAGAACTAGAGGACATAATTTAAGGATAAGGGCTAAACCATTTAGGACAGAAATGAGGGGGAATTTCTTCACTCAGAGGGTGGTGAACCTGTGGAACTCATTGCCACAGAGGGCAGTGTACGCCAGCTCATTAAATATATTTAAGAGGGAATTAGATATATTTCTACAGGCAAAAGGGGTTAAGGGTTACGGAGAGAAGGCGGGGACGGGATACTGAATTGGAGGATCAGCCATGATCTCATTAAATGGCGGAGCAGGCTCGAAGGGCCGGATGGCCTACTCCTGCTCCTATCTTCTATGTATCTATGTATCTATGGAATAAAGTTACAGTGAATTGTTAATTAAGACTTGATTCCCTCTACACCAGGGAATAAAGTTATAGTTAATTGTTAATTTAGAAACGATGCCCTCTACACCGAGGAATAAAGTTACAGTTAATTGTGAATTTGACATGATGCACTCTACACCAGGGAATAAAGTTACAGTTAATTGTTAATATTACATGATACCCTCTACAACGGGAAATTAAAATTACAGTTAATTGTTAATTTGACATGATACCCTCTACACCAGGAAATTAAGTTACATTCAATTGCTGAATGTGACATGATACTTTCTACACTGTGGAATAATGTTACAGTTAATTGTTAATTTGATATGTTAACCTCCACACCGGGAATAAATGTAATGTTAATTGTTAATTTGTCAGGATAACCTCTGAACTGGGGAATAAAGTTACAGTTGATTGTGAATTTGACAAGATACCCTCTACACTGGGGAATACTGTTACATTAAATTGTTTATAAGACTTGATAACCTCTATAATGGGGAATAAAGTTACACTGTACTGTTAATTTAGACATGTTTCCCTCTACACCGGGGAATGCAGTTACAGTTAATTGTTAATTTGACATGATGCCCTCTACACCGGGAATAAATTTACAGTTAATTGTTAATTTGACATGATGCACACTACACCAGGGAATCAAGTTACAATGAATTGCTAATTAAGACTTGATTCCCTCTACACCGGGGAATGAAGTTACAGTAAATTGTTAATTTGACATGATACCCTCTTCATTGGGGATTCCTGTTACAGTCAATTGTTTATAAGACTTGATAACCTCTACACTTGGGAATAAAGTTACAGTTAATGTTTATTTGACATGATGCCCTCCACACCAGGGAATGAAGTTGCAGTTAAATGTTAAATTTGACACGATACCCTCTACACCGGGAATAAAGTTAGAGTTAATTGTTAATTTAGACATGATGTCCTCCAAACCGGGAAATAAACTTGCAGTTAATTGTTAATTTGACATGATGTCCTCTACACTGGGGAATACATTTAAAGTTAATTTTTAATTTAACATGATGCCCTCTACATTGGGGAATAAATGACAAGTTTATTGCTTATTTGACAAGATACCCTATACACTGAGAAATAAAGATACGCTCAATTGATTATATGCATGATAACCTCTACCGTGGAGAATAAAGTTGCAGTAAATTTTAATTTGATATCAAGCACTCTACACCGGGGAATGAAGTTACAGTAATTTGTCAATTTAGACATGATGCCCTCTAAACCGAGGAATAAAATTACAGTTAATTGTTAATATGATATGATACCCTCTACACCAGGGAATAAAGTGACAGTTAACTGTAAATTTGACATGATACCCTCTACACCAGGAAGTAAAGTTACAGTCAGTTGCTAATTTAGAAATGATTCCCTCCACAACAGGAAATAAAGTTACATTCAATTGCTGAATATGACATGATACCCTCTACACTGTGGAATAAAGTTACAGTTAATTGCTAATTTGATATGTTAACACCACACCGGCGAATAAAGTTAATGTTAATTGTTAAATTGTCAGGATAACCTCTGAACTGGGGAATAAAGTTAAAGTTGATTGTGAATTTGACATGATAACCTCTACATTGGGGAATACTGTTACAGCAATTGTTTATAAGACTTGATAACCGCTACTCTGGGGAATAAAGTTACAGTGTACTGTTAATTTAGACATGTTTCCCTCTTCACCGGGGAATGCAGTTACAGTTAATTGCTAATTTGACATGATGCCCTCTACACCGGTCATAAACTTACAGTTAATTGTTAATTTGACAAGATGCACTCGACACCAGGCAATAAAGTTACAGTGAATTGTTAATTAAGACTTGATTTACTCTACACTGGGGAATGAAGTTACAGTTAATTGTTAATTTAGAAATGAATCCCTCTAAACGGGAGAATAAAGTTACAGTTAATTGTTAATTTGACATGATACACTCTGCACCAGGGAAGAAAGTTACAGTTAATTGTTAATTTAGACATGATACCCTCTACACCGGGGAATAAAAATTACAGTTAATTGTTAATTTGACATGATGTCCTCTGCACTGCGGAATAAAGTTACAGTTAATTGTTAATTTGACATGTCACCCTCTACACCGGGGAATAAAGTTACAGTTAATTATTAATTTAGACATGATGCCCTCTGCACATTAGAATACTGTTACCGTTAATTGTTAATTTAGACATGATGCACACTAAACCGGTGAATAATGTTGGTGTTCATTGTTAATTTGACATGAAGCCTTCGACACCGGGGAATACAATAAAAAATATTTGTTATTTTCATGATACCCTCTAGCTTGGGAAATAAAGTTACAGTTAATTGTTAATTTGTCATGATACCCTCTACACTGGGGAATAAAGTTACAGTCAATTGTTTATTTGATATGATAAACTGCACTGGGGAATAAAGATACAGTCAAGTGCTAATTTGAAATCATACCCTCTACACTGGGGAATAAAGTTACAGTTAATTATTAATTTGGCATCATATCCTGTACAGCAGAGAATAAAGTAACAGTTAATTGTTAATTTGACATGATGCCCTCGACACCGGGGGATAAAGTTAAAATTCATTGGTAATTTGTCAAGATACCCTATAGACTGGGGAATAAAGTTACAGTAGTTTGTTAATTTGACATGATACCCTCTACACTGTGGAATAAAGTAACTGTCAATTGTATATTTGACATGATAACCTCTACACTGGGGAATAAAGATACAGTCAATTGCTAAATTGAAATAATACCCTATGACGTACTAAAACTACTAGGCACTTGGTCTAAGCATTAAACAAAGCTTTAATCAACTGTTTTACAACATGGAGATCGAGTTGTGTCCTTCCTGTGAGGGATGTCCTTAGCAAGCTGGGCCCATGCCCGAGTATTTATACTCTCCCTGCGCAGCGCCACCAGCAGGCCCGCCAGTACTACTTCATCAGTCATTTCCACATGAATGACAAGATTCATGTCACCCTCTACACCGGGGAATAAAGTTACAGTTAATTGTTAATTTAGACATGATGCCCTCTACACCGGGGAATAAAGTAATAGTTAATTGTTAATTTTGACATAATGCCCCCTACACTGGGGAATACATATACAGTCAATTGTTAATTTGAAATGGTGCCCTCTACACCGGGAAATAAAGTTACAGTTAGCTGTTAATTTAAACATGATATCCTCTACACTGTGGACTAAAGTTACATAAATTTGTGAATTTAGTCATGCTGTCCTCTCCACCAGAGAATAAAGTTACAGTTAATTTTGAATTTGACATGTTATCCTCTACAGCAGAGAATAAAGGTACAGTTAATTGCTAATATTGACATGATACCCTCTAAACCCGTGAATAATGTTGGTGTTCATTGTTAATTTGACATGAAGCCCTCGACACCGGTGAATACAATTAAAATTATTTGTTATTTTCATGATACCCTCTAGACTGGGGAATAAATTTACAGTTCATTGCTAATTTGATATGGTACCCTGTACACTAGGGAATAAAGTAACAGTCAATTGTATATTTGACATGATAACCTCTTCATTGATGAAGAAAGAGAGAGTCAATTCCTAATTTGAAATCATAACCTCTACACCGGGGTATAAAGTTACAGTTAATTATTAATTTAGACATGATACCCTCTACACTGGGGAATAAAGATACTGTCAATTAATAATTTGAAATGTTGCCCCCAACACCGGGGAATAAATTTACATTTAATTGTTAATTTTGACATGAAGCTCTCTAGACTCGGAATAAAGTTACAGTTAATTGTTAATTCGACATAATACGCTCTACACTGGTGAATAAATTTACAATTCATTGTTTATTTGACATGATAAACTCTGCACTGCGGAATAAAGATACAGCCAATTGCTCATATGGAATCATACCCTCTGCACCGGGGAATAAAGTTACAGTTAATTTTTAATTTGGTATGATATCCTCTACCCCAGAGAATAAATTTACAGTGAATTGTTAATTTTGACAGGATGCCCTCTACTCCAGGAATAAAGTTACAGTTAATTGTTAAATGAACATGATGCCCTCTGCACTGGGGAATAAATTAACAGTCAATTGTATATTTAACATGATAACCTCATCACTGGGGAATAAATATACAGTCAATTGTTAATTTGAAATGAAGCACTCTACACCGGGGATTTAAGTTACAGTTAATTGTTTTTTTTGACGTGATACCCACCACACTGCGGGATACAGATTCAGTCGGTTGTTAATTTGAAATGATTCCCTCTACAGTTGGGAATAAAGTTACAGTTAATTGTTAATTTGGAAATGATTCCCTCTAAACCGAGGAATAAAGTTACAGTTAATTGTTAATTTGCAATTGATTCCCTCTAAACCGGGGAATAAAGTTACAGTTAATTGTTAATTTGTCATGATACCCTCTACAACAGGGAATAAAGTTACAATCAATTGCTAATTTAAACATGATACTCTCTACACTGTGGAATAAATTTACAGTTAATTTTTAATTTAGACATAATTCCCATCACATCGGGGAATAAAGTAACAGCTAATTGTTAATTTGACAGGATACCTTCTACACTGGGGAATAATGTTACAGACATTTTTTTATTTGCCATGATTACCTCTACACCGGGGAATAAAGTTATTGTTTACTTTCAATTTGACATGATACCCTCTACACTAGTGGATAAAGTTGCAGTTAATTGTTAATTGACAAGATGCCCTCTACACAGGGGAATAAACTTACACTCAATTGTTTATTTGACATAAGAACCTCTACACGGGGGAACAAAGATACCGACGATTGTTAATTTGAAATCATACCCTCTACACCGGGGAATAAAAGTACAGTTAGTTGTTAATTTAGACATGATACCCTCTACATTGGAGAATAAAGATACAGTCAGTTGTTCATTTGAAATAGTGCCCGCTACACCGGGAAATAAAGTTACAGTTAACTGTTAATTTAAACATGATACCCTCTACACTATGGAATAAAGTTACAGAAATGTGTTAATTTAATCAGGATATCCTAAAAATAGAGAATAAAGTTACAGTTCAATGATAATTTTGACATGATGCCCTGTACACCCGTGAATAATGTTAGTGTTCATTGTTAATTTGAGATGAAGCCCTCGACACTGGGGATTAAATTTAAAATTAATTGTTATTTTCATGATACCCTCTCGACTGGGGAATACAGTTAAAGTCAATTGTATATTTGAAATGATAACATCTGCACTGGTGAATAAAGAGACAGTCAATTTCTAATTAGAAATCATAACCTCTACACCGGGGTATAAAGTTACAGTTAATTATTAATTTAGACATGGTACCCTCTACACTGGGGAATAAAAATACTACAATTGTTCATTTGAAATGGTGCCCTCTACACCGGGGAATGAAGTTACATTTAATTGTTAATTTAGACATGATGCTCTCTACACTGGGAATAAAGTTACAGTTAATTTTTAATTTGACATGATATCCTCTACACCGGGGAATTATGTAACAGTTAATTGTTAATTTAACATGATATCCTCTACACCGGGGAATGAAGATGAAGTTAATTGTTAATTTGTCATGATACCCTCTAGACTGGGAAATAAAGTTACAGTTAATTGTTAATTTGACATGATACGCTGTACACTGGGGAATAAAGATACATTGAATTGCTAATTTGAAATTATACCCATTACACCGGGGAATAAAGTTGCAGTTAATTATTAATTTGGCAAGTTGTCCTCTAACCCAGAGAATAAATTTACATTTAATTGCTAATTTTGACATGATGCCCTCTACACAGGGAATACAGTTAAAGGTAATTGTTAATTTGACATTATGCCCTCTACACTGGGGAATAAAATAACAGTCAATTGTATATTTAACATGATAACCTCTACACTGGGGAATAAAGATACAGTCAAATGTTAATTTGAAATGGTGCCCTCTGCACCGGGGAATACATTTAGAGATAATTGTTAATTTTGACGTGATAGCCTCCAATCCGGGGAATAAAGAATCAGTCGATTGTTAAGTTGAAATGATTCCCTCTACACCAAGGAATAAAGTGACAGTTAATTCTTAACTTAGACATCATACCCTCTACACTTGTGAATAAAGTTACAGTTAATTGTTAATTTGACATAATGCACGCTACACCAGGGAATAAAGTTAAAGTTAATTGTTAATTTAGACAAGCTACCCTCTGCACCGGCGAAAAATGTTACAGTTAATTGTTAATTTAGACATGATTCGCTGCAGACCTCGGAAACGAGTTACAGATAATTTTAAATTTAGAAATAATTTCCATCACACCGGTGAATAAAGTTACAGTTATTTGTTAATTTGCCATGACATCCTCTACACCAGAAAGTAAAGCAACTTTTAATGTTTAATTTGACATGGTATCCTGTACACCAGAGAATAAAGTTACAGTTAATTGTTAATTTTGATATGTTGCTCTCTACGCTGGGAATAAAGTTGCAGTTAATTTTTAAATTGACATGATATCCTCTACACCAGGGAATATGGTTGCAGTTCATTGTTAATTTGACATGATGCCCTCTACAGCGGAGAATGGAGGTAAAGTTCATTTTTAATTTGTCATGATACCCTCTTGACTGGGAATTAAAGTTACAGTTAATTGTAAATTTGACATGATACGCTCTGCACTGGGATATAAAGTTACAGTCAATTGCTAATTTTAAATCATACACTCGACACCGGGGAATAACGTTACACTTAATTGATAATTTTGACGTGATACCCTCCACTCCGGGGAATAAAGCTCAGTCGATTGTTAATTTGAAATGATTCCCTCTACACCGGGGAATAAAGTTACAGTTAATTCTTAATTCAGACATGATACCCTCTACACTTGGGAATAAAGTTACATTTATTTGTTAATTTAGACATGACACCCTCTACACCGAGGAACAAAGTTGCAGTTAAATATTAATTTAGACATGATTCCCTGCACACGTGGGAAAAAAGATAAAGATAATTGTTAAGTTAGACATAATTTAGATCACACCGGGGAAGAAAGTAACAGTTAATTGTTAATTTGACATGCAATCCTCTACACCAGAGAATAAAGTTACAGTTAATTTTTAATTAGACATCGTATCCTCTACACCGGGGAATAATGTTACAGTTAATTGTTAATTTAACATGATGCCCTCTACACCGGGGAATGAAGTTAAAGTTAATTGTTAAGTTGTCATGATACCCTCTAGACTGGGAAATAAAGTTACAGTTAATTGTTAATTTGACATGATACCCTCTATACCAGGGCATAAAGTTACAGTTAATTGTTAATTTAGACATGATCCCCTCTATACCGAGGAGTAAAGTTACAGTAAAATGTTAATTTGACATGATTACCTCTATACCAGGGAATACATTTACACTTAATTGTTAACTTGACATGGTGCCCTCTACACCTTGGAATAAAGTTACAGTTAATTGGTAATTTAGAAAACATTCATTCTAAACCGGGGAATAAAGATACAGTTAACTAGTAATTTGACATGATTCACTCTACACTAGGAAATAAAGTTATAGTTAATTGTTAATTTTGACATGATATCCTCTACACCGGGGAATAAAGTTACAGTTAATTGTTAATTTGACATGATATCCTCTACAACAGAGAATAATGTTACAGTTAATTGTTAATTTGACATGATATCCTCTACAACAGAGAATAAAGTTACAGTTAATTGTTAATTTGACATGATATCCTCTGCACCAGAGAATAATGTTACAGTTAATTGTTAATTTGACATGATATCCTCTACACCGAGGAATAAAGTTACAGTTAATTGTTAATCTGTCATGAAGCCCTCTACACCGGGAAATAAATTTACAATTAATTGTTTATTTGACATGATAAACTCTGCACTGGGGAAAAAATATACAGTTAATTGCTCATATGAAATCATACCCGCTGCACCGGGGAATAAAGTTACAGTTAATTTTTAATTTGGTATGATAGCCTCTACCCCAGAGAATAAATTTACAGTTAATTGTTAATTTTGACATGATGCCCTCTACACCAGGAATAAAGTTACAGTTAATTGTTAAATAAACATGATGCCCTCTGCACTGGGGAATAAATTAACAGTCAATTTTACATTTAACATGATAACCTCATCACTTGGGAATAAAGATACAGTCCATTGTTAATTTGAAATGAAGCCCTCTACGTTGGGAATTAAGTTATAGTTAATTGTTAATTTTGAAGTGATACCCACCACACTGCGGAATAAAGATTCAGTCGAATGATAATTTGAAATTATTCCCTCTACACCGGGGAATAAACTTACAGATAATTGTTAATTTAGACATGATACCCTCTACACTTGGGAATAAAGTTACAGCTAATTGTTAATTTGGAAATGATTCCCTCTAAACTGGGGAATAAAGTTACAGTTAATTGTTAATTTGTAATTGATTCCCCCTAAACCGGGGAATAAAGTTACAGTTAATTGTAAATTTGACATGAGACACTCTACACTGGGGAATAAAGTTACAGCTAATCGTGAATTTGTCATGAACCCTCTAGACTGCGAAATAAAGTTACAGTCAATTGTTAATTTGACCTGATATGCTTTACACTGGGGAATATAGATACAGTCAATTGCTAATTTGAACTCACACCCTCTGCACCGGGGAATAAAGTTACAGTTATTTTTTAATTTGGCATGATATCATCTACACCAGAGAATAAATTTACATTTAATTGTTAATTTTGACATGATGCCCTCTACACCGGGAATAAAGTTACAGTTGATTGTTAATTTGACATGTTGCCCTCTACACTGGGGAATAAAGTAACAGTCAATTGTATATTTAACATGATAACCTCTACACTGGGGAATAAAGTTACAGCTAATTGTTAATTTGGAAATGATTCCCTCTAAACTGGGGAATAAAGTTACAGTTAATTGTTAATTTGTAATTGATTCCCCCTAAACCGGGGAATAAAGTTAGAGATAATTGTTAATTTTGACGTGATACCCTCCAATCCGGGGAATAAAGATTCAGTCAATTGTTAATATGAAATGGTGCCCTCTGCACCGGGGAATAAAGTTAAAGATAATTGTTAATTTTGACGTGATACCCTGCACACCGGGGAATAAAGATTCAGTCGACTTTTAATTTGAAATGATTCCCTCTACACCGGGGAATAAACTTACAGATAATTGTTAATTTAGACATGATACCCTCTACACTTGGGAATAAAGTTACAGCTAATTGTTAATTTGGAAATGATTCCCTCTAAACTGGGGAATAAAGTTACAGTTAATTGTTAATTTGTAATTGATTCCCCCTAAACCGGGGAATAAAGTTACAGTTAATTGTAAATTTGACATGAGACACTCTACACTGGGGAATAAAGTTACAGCTAATTGTAAATTTGACATGAGACACTCTACACTGGGGAATAAAGTTACAGTTAATTGTAAATTTGACATGAGACACTCTACACTGGGGAATAAAGTTACAGCTAATCGTGAATTTGTCATGAACCCTTTAGACTGCGAAATAAAGTTACAGTCAATTGTTAATTTGACCTGATATGCTTTACACTGGGGAATATAGATACAGTCAATTGCTAATTTGAACTCACACCCTCTACACCGGGGAATAAAGTTACAGTTATTTTTTAATTTGGCATGATATCATCTACACCAGAGAATAAATTTACATTTAATTGTTAATTTTGACATGATGCCCTCTACACCGGGAATAAAGTTACAGTTGATTGTTAATTTGACATGTTGCCCTCTACACTGGGGAATAAAGTAACAGTCAATTGTATATTTAACATGATAACCTCTACACTGGGGAATAAAGATACAGTCAATTGTTAATTTGAAATGGTGCCATCTGCACCGGGGAATAAAGTTAGAGATAATTGTTAATTTTGACGTGATACCCTCCAATCCGGGGAATAAAGATTCAGTCAATTGTTAATATGAAATGGTGCCCTCTGCACCGGGGAATAAAGTTAAAGATAATTGTTAATTTTGACGTGATACCCTGCACACCAGGGAATAAAGATTCAGTCGACTTTTAATTTGAAATGATTCCCTCTACACCGGGGAATAAACTTACAGATAATTGTTAATTTGGAAATGATTCCCTCTAAACTGGGGAATAAAGTTACAGTTAATTGTTAATTTGAAATGATTCCCTCTACACCGGGGAATAAAGTTACAGTTAATTGTAAATTTGACATGAGACACTCTATACTGGGGAATAAAGTTACAGCTAATCGTGAATTTGTCATGAACCCTCTAGACTGCGAAATAAAGTTACAGTCAATTGTTAATTTGACCTGATATGCTTTACACTGGGGAATATAGATACAGTCAATTGCTAATTTGAACTCACACCCTCTGCACCGGGGAATAAAGTTACAGTTATTTTTTAATTTGGCATGATATCATCTACACCAGAGAATAAATTTACATTTAATTGTTAATTTTGACATGATGCCCTCTACACCGGGAATAAAGTTACAGTTGATTGTTAATTTGACATGTTGCCCTTTACACTGGGGAATAAAGTAACAGTCAATTGTATATTTAACATGATAACCTCTACACTGGGGAATAAAGATTCAGTCAATTGTTAATTTGAAATGGTGCCCTCTGCACCGGGGAAAAAAGTTAGAGATAATTGTTAATTTTGACGTGATACCCTGCATACCGGGGAATAAAGATTCAGTCAACTGTTAATTTGAAATGATTCCCTCTACACTGGGGAATAAAGTTACAGTTAATTATTATATTTAGACATGATAACCTCTACACTTGGGAATAAAGTTACAGTTAATTGTTAATTTCACATGATACGCTCTACACCAGGGAATACATTTCAGTTAATTGTTAATTTTGACATGATACCCTCTACACCAGGGAATAATGTTAAAGTTAATTGTTAACTTAGACAAGCTACCCTCTGCACCGAGGAATAATGTTACAGTTAATTGTTAATTTAGACATGATTCCCTGCACACCTGGGAAAAAAGTCACAGATAATTGTTAATTTAGACATAATTTCCATCATAGCGGGGAATAAAGTTACAGTTAATTGTTAATTTTACATGATTTCCTGTACACCAGAGAATAACGTTACAGTTAATTGTTAATTTTGATATGATGCTCTCTACGCTGGGAATAAAGTTGCAGTTATTTTTTAAATTGACATGATATCCTCTACAGCGGGGAATTATGTAACAGTTAATTGTTAATTTAACATGATGCCCTCTACACCGGGGAATAAAGATCAAGTTAATTGTTAATTTGTTATGATACCCTCTAGACTGGGCAATAAAGTTACAGTTAATTGTTAATTTGACATGATATGCTCTACACTGTGGAATAAAGATACATTGAATTGCTAATTTGAAATTATACCCATTACACCGGGGAATAAAGTTGCAGTTAATTTTTAATTTGGCAAGTTATCCTCTAACCCAGAGAATACATTTACATTTAATTGTTAATTTTGACATGATTCCCTCTGCACAGGGAATAAAGTTAAAGCTAATTGTTAATTTGACATTATGCCCTCTACACTGGGGAATAAAGTTACAGTTAATTGTGAATTTCACATGATGCACTCTACACCAGGGAATAAAGTTACAGTTAATTGTTAATATTACATGATACCCTCTACAACGGGAAATTAAAATTACAGTTAATTGTTAATTTGACATGATACCCTCTACACCAGGAAATAAAGTTACATTCATTTGCTGAATGTGACATGATACTTTCTACACTGTGGAATAATGTTACAGTTAATTGTTAATTTGATATGTTAACCTCCACACCGGGAATAAATTTAATGTTAATTGTTAATTTGTCAGGATAACCTCTGAACTGGGGAATAAAGTTACAGTTGATTGTGAATTTGACAAGATACCCTCTACACTGGGGAATACTGTTACAGTAAATTGTTTATAAAACTTGATAACCTCTATAATGGGGAATAAAGTTACACTGTACTGTTAATTTAGACATGTTTCCCTCTACACCGGGGAATGCAGTTACAGTTAATTGTTAATTTGACATGATGCCCTCTACACCGGGAATAAATTTACAGTTAATTGTTAATTTGACATGATGCACACTACACCAGGGAATCAAGTTACAATGAATTGCTAATTAAGACTTGATTCCCTCTACACCGGGGAATGAAGTTACAGTAAATTGTTAATTTGACATGATACCTTCTTCATTGGGGATTCCTGTTACAGTCAATTGTTTATAAGACTTGATAACCTCTACACTTGGGAATAAAGTTACAGTTAATGTTTATTTGACATGATGCCCTCCACACCAGGGAATGAAGTTGCAGTTAAATGTTAAATTTGACACGATACCCTCCACACCGGGAATAAAGTTAGAGTTAATTGTTAATTTAGACATGATGTCCTCCAAACCGGGAAATAAACTTGCAGTTAATTGTTAATTTGACATGATGTCCTCTACACTGGGGAATACATTTAAAGTTAATTTTTAATTTAACATGATGCCCTCTACATTGGGGAATAAATGACAAGTTTATTGCTTATTTGACAAGATACCCTATACACTGGGAAATAAAGATACACTCAATTGGTTATATGCATGATAACCTCTACCGTGGGGAATAAAGTTGCAGTAAATTTTAATTTGATATCAAGCACTCTACACCGGGGAATGAAGTTACAGTAATTTGTCAATTTAGACATGATGCCCTCTAAACCGAGGAATAAAATTACAGTTAATTGTCAATATGATATGATACCCTCTACACCAGGGAATAAAGTGACAGTTAACTGTAAATTTGACATGATACCCTCTACACCAGGAAGTAAAGTTACAGTCAATTGCTAATTTAGAAATGATTCCCTCCACAACAGGAAATAAAGTTACATTCAATTGCTGAATATGACATGATACCCTCTACACTGTGGAATAAAGTTACAGTTAATTGCTAATTTGATATGTTAACCTCCACACCGGCGAATAAAGTTAATGTTAATTGTTAAATTGTCAGGATAACCTCTGAACTGGGGAATAAAGTTAAAGTTGATTGTGAATTTGACATGATAACCTCTACATTGGGGAATACTGTTACAGCAATTGTTTATAAGACTTGATAACCGCTACTCTGGGGAATAAAGTTACAGTGTACTGTTAATTTAGACATGTTTCCCTCTTCACCTGGGAATGCAGTTACAGTTAATTGTTAATTTGACATGATGCCCTCTACACCGGTCATAAACATAAAGTTAATTGTTAATTTGACAAGATGCACTCGACACCAGGCAATAAAGTTACAGTGAATTGTTAATTAAGACTTGATTTACTCTACACTGGGGAATGAAGTTACAGTTAATTGTTAATTTAGAAATGATCCCTCTAAACGGGAGAATAAAGTTACAGTTAATTGTTAATTTGACATGATACACTCTACACCAGGGAAGAAAGTTACAGTTAATTGTTAATTTAGACATGATACCCTCTACACCGGGGAATAAACATTACAGTTAATTGTTAATTTGACATGATATCCTCTACACCTGAGAATAATGTTACAGTTAATTGTTAATTTGACATGATATCCTCTACACCGGGTAATAAATTTACAATTAATTGTTTATTTGACATGATAAACTCTGCACTGGGGAAAAATATACAGTTAATTGCTCATATGAAATCATACCCTCTGCACCGGGGAATAAAGTTGCAGTTAATTTTTAATTTGGTATGATAGCCTCTACCCCAGAGAATAAATTTACAGTTAATTGTTAATTTTGACATGATGCCCTCTACACCAGGAATAAAGTTACAGTTAATTGTTAAATAAACATGATTCCCTCTGCACTGGGGAATAAATTAACAGTCAATTTTATATTTAACATGATAGCCTCATCACTTGGGAATAAAGATACAGTCCATTGTTAATTTGAAATGAAGCCCTCTACGTTGGGAATTAAGTTATAGTTAATTGTTAATTTTGAAGTGATACCCACCACACTGCGGAATAAAGATTCAGTCGAATGATAATTTGAAATGATTCCCTCTACACCGGGGAATAAACTTACAGATAATTGTTAATTTAGACATGATACCCTCTACACTTTGGAATAAAGTTACAGCTAATTGTTAATTTGGAAATGATTCCCTCTAAACTGGGGAATAAAGTTACAGTTAATTGTTAATTTGTAATTGATTCCCCCTAAACCGGGGAATAAAGTCACAGTTAATTGTTAATTTGTAATTGATTCCCCCTAAACCGGGGAATAAAGTTACAGTTAATTGTAAATTTGACATGAGACACTCTACACTGGGGAATAAAGTTACAGCTAATCGTGAATTTGTCATGAACCCTTTAGACTGCGAAATAAAGTTACAGTCAATTGTTAATTTGACCTGATATGCTTTACACTGGGGAATATAGATACAGTCAATTGCTAATTTGAACTCACACCCTCTACACCGCGGAATAAAGTTACAGTTATTATTTAATTTGGCATGATATCATCTACACCAGAGAATAAATTTACATGTAATTGTTAATTTTGACATGATGCCCTCTACACCGGGAATAAAGTTACAGTTGATTGTTAATTTGACATGTTGCCCTCTACACTGGGGAATAAAGTACCAGTCAATTGTATATTTAACATGATAACCTCTACACTGGGGAATAAAGATGCAGTCAATTGTAAATTTGAAATGGTGCCCTCTGCACCGGGGAATAAAGTTAGAGATAATTGTTAATTTTGACGTGATACCCTGCACACCGGGGAATAAAGATTGAGTCGACTGTTAATTCGAAATGATTCCCTCTACACCGGGTACTAAAGTTACAGTAAATTGTTAATTTGACATGATACCCTCTACACTGGGGAATAATCTTACAGTCAATTCTTTTTAAGACATGATAACCTCTACACCAGGAGATAAAGTCACAGTTAAATGTTAATTTGACATGATACCCTGTACGCTGGTGAATGATGTTAAATTAAATTGTTAATTTGACATGATGCCCACTGCACTGGGGATTACATTTAAAGTTAATTCTTAATTTGTCATGAACACATCTACACTGGGGAAAAAAAGTTACAATTGATTCTTAATTTTGTATGACACCCTCTGCACTGGGGAATAATGTTGCAGTCAATTCTTTTTAAGACATGATAACTCCTACACCAGGGAATAATTTTACAGTTAAATGTTAATTTGACATGATACCCTCTACACCGGTGAGTGATGTTACAATTAATTGTTAATTTGACATGATGCCCTCTAAACCGGGCATAAAGTTACAGTTATTTGTTAATTTAGACATGATACGCTCTACAACGGGAATTAAAATTACAGTTAATTGTTAATTTAACATGATGCCCTCGACACTTCGGAATAAATTTACAGTTAATTGTGAATTTGACATCGTACCGTTTAAACTGGGGAATAAAGTTACAGTTAAATTGTGAATTTGAGATGATAGCCTTTACACTGGGGAATAATGTTACAGTCAATTGTTTATACGACTTGATAACCTCTACACTGGGAAATAAAGTAAAGTTAATTGTTAATTTAAACGTGATGTGGTCTAGACAAGGGAATAACGTTAGTTAATTGTTAATTTTGAAATAATATCCTCTACACCGGTGAATAAAGTTAAAGGAAATTGTTAATTTAGACATGATACCCTCTACACCATGGAATTAAAATTACAATTAATTGTTAATTTGACATAATGCTCTCTACAACGGGGAATAACTTTTCAGTTAATTGTTAATTTCGATAAGATGCCCTCTGCATTGGTGATTAAAGTTACAGTTAATTGTTAATTTACACATGATACCTTCGACACCGGGAAATAAAGTTACAGTTAATTGTTAATTTGTCATGATAACCTCTACACTGGGGAATAAAGTTAGAGTTAATTGTTAATTTAGACATGATGCCATCTACACCGGGGAATAAAGTTACAGTTAATTGTTAACTTTACATGATTGCCTTTACACCAGGGAATAAAGTTACAGTTAATTGTTAATTTAGACATGATTCCCTGCACACCGGGGAATAAAGCTTTAGTTAATTGTTAATTTTGACATGATGCCCTCTACACCGGGTACTAAAGTTACAGTAAATTGTTAATTTGACATGATACCCTCTACACTGGGGAATAATCTTACAGTCAATTCTTTTTAAGACATGATAACCTCTACACCAGGAGATAAAGTTACAGTTAAATGTTAATTTGACATGATACCCTGTACGCTGGTGAATGATGTTAAATTAAATTGTTAATTTGACATGATGCCCACTACACTGGGGATTACTTTTAAAGTTAATTCTTAATTTGTCATGAACACATCTACACTGGGGAAAAAAGTTACAATTGATTCTTAATTTTGCATGACACCCTCTGCACTGGGGAATAATGTTGCAGTCAATTCTTTTTAAGACATGATAACTCCTACACCAGGGAATAATTTTACAGTTAAATGTTAATTTGACATGATACCCTCTACACCGGTGAGTGATGTTACAATTAATTGTTAATTTGACATGATGCCCTCTAAACCGGGAATAAAGTTACAGTTATTTGTTAATTTAGACATGATACGCTCTACAACGGGAATTAAAATTACAGTTAATTGTTAATTTAACATGATGCCCTCGACACTTCGGAATAAATTTACAGTTAATTGTGAATTTGACATCGTACCGTGTAAACTGGGGAATAAAGTTACAGTTAAATTGTGAATTTGAGATGATAGCCTTTACACTGGGGAATAATGTTACAGTCAATTGTTTATACGACTTGATAACCTCTACACTGGGAAATAAAGTAAAGTTAATTGTTAATTTAAACGTGATGTGGTCTAGACAAGGGAATAACGTTAGTTAATTGTTAATTTTGAAATAATATCCTCTACACCGGTGAATAAAGTTACAGGAAATTGTTAATTTAGACATGATACCCTCTACACCATGGAATTAAAATTACAATTAATTGTTAATTTGACATAATGCTCTCTACAACGGGGAATAACTTTTCAGTTAATTGTTAATTTCGATATGATGCCCTCTGCATTGGTGATTAAAGTTACAGTTAATTGTTAATTTACACATGATACCTTCTACACCGGGAAATAAAGTTACAGTTAATTGTTAATTTGTCATGATAACCTCTACACTGGGGAATAAAGTTAGAGTTAATTGTTAATTTAGACATGATGCCATCTACACCGGGGAATAAAGTTACAGTTAATTGTTAATTTTACATGATTGCCTTTACACCAGGGAATAAAGTTACAGATAATTGTTAATTTAGACATGATACCCTCTACACCGGGGAATGAATTTAAAGTTAATGTTAATTTGACATGATGCCCTCTAAACCGGGAATAAAGTAACAGTTAATTGTCAATTTAGAAATGATTCCCTCTGAACCAGGGAATAAAGTTAATCATTTGTTAATTTGACATGATAAATTCTACACCACGGAATAAAGTTGCAGTTAATTGTTATTTTCGACATGATACCCTCTGCACCGGGGAATTAAAATTACAGTTAAATGTCTATTTGACATGATGTCTTCTACACCGGGGAATTAAACTACAATTAATTCTTAATTTGTCATGAACACATCTACACCGGGGAAAACATTAAAGTTAATTGATAATTTTGACTTCTTGCCCTCTACACTGGGGAATAATGTTACATTTAATTGTTAAGTTATACAAGATGCCCTCTACAACGGTTAATAAAGTTACAGTTATTTGTTAATTTAGATAAGATACACTCTAAACCGGGGAATAAAGTTATAATTAATTGTTAATTTGACATGATGCCCTCTACATCGGGGAATACATTTACAGTTAATTGTAAACTTAGACATGATGCCTTCTGCAGAGTGAATAAAGTTACAGTTAATTGTTAATTTAGACATGATACACTCTACACCGGTAAATGAAGTAACAGTTACTTTTTAATTTGACATGATACCCTCTACAACGGGAAATTAAAATTACAGTTAATTGTTAATTTGACATGATGCACTCTAATCCAAGGAATAAAGTTACAGTGAATTGTTAATTTAGACATGATACCCTCTACACCGGGAATTAACTTACAGTTAAATGTTAATTTGACATGATGCCCTCTACACCAGGTAATAAAGTTACAGTGAATTGTTAATTTAGACATGATTCCCTTTACATCGGGGAATGAAGTTACAGTTAATTGTTAATTTCACATGATGCTCTTTAAACCGAGGAATAAAGTTACAGTTAAATGTTAATTTGACATGATTTCCTCTACACCGGGGAGTAAATTTGAAGTTAATTGTTAATTTGACATGTTGCCCTCTACACCGGGAGTAAAGTTAAAGTTAATTGTGAATTTCACATGATACACTCTAAACCGGGGAATAAAGTTATAATTATTTGTTAAATTGACATGATATGCTCCTAAACGGTAAATTACAGTTAATAGTTAACTTGACATGATGCCCTCGAAACCGGGGAATAAAGTTACAGTTAACTTTTAATTTAGAAATGATACCCTCTACATTTTGGAATAATGTTACAGTTACTTGTTAACTTAAACATCATACCATCCACACCGGGGAATATAGTTACATTTAATTGGTAATTTAGACATGATGCCCTCTACACTGATATTAAATTTAGTTAATTGTTAATTTCGACAAGATGCCCTCTACATTGGTGAATAAAGTTACAGTTAACTGTTAATTTAGACATGATGCCCTCTACACCGGGGAATAAACTTACACTTTATTGCTAATTTGACAAGATGCCCTCTACACCGGGGAATGAAGTTACAGTTCATTGTTAAGTTAGACATGATAGCCTCTACACCGCGTAATTAAAATTAGAGATAATTTTTAACTTGACATGATGCCCTCTACACCGAGGAATAAAGTTGCAGTTAATTGCCCTCTACATTGGTGTTTAAAGTTACAGTTAGTTGTTAATTTAGACATGAGTCCCTCCACACCGGGATTTATTTTTTAAATTAATTGTTAATTTGACATGATAACATCTATATTGGGGAATAAAGTTACAGTTTATTGTGAATTTGACATGATACCCCCTACACTGGGGAATTCTGTTGGAGTCAATTGTTTATAAGGTTTGATAACCTCTACACTGGGGAATAAAGTTACAGTTAATTGTTAATTTAGACATGATATCCTCTACAGCAGGAAATAAAGTTACAGTTAATTGTTAATTTGACTTGATGCCCTCTACACCGGGCAACACATTTACAGATAATGGTTAATTTAGACATGATGCTCTCTGCACGGGGAATAAAGTTACATTTAATTGTTAATCTAGACATGATAACCTCTACACCGGCAAATAAAGCAAAGTTAATTGTTAATTTAGACATGATATACTCTACACCGGGGAATAAAGTTACAGTTAATTGTTAATTTGACATGATGCTCTCTAAAATGGAGAATAAAGTTACAGTTAATTGTTAATTTGACATGATGCTCTCTAAAATGGAGAATAAAGTTACAGTTAATTGTTAATTTAGACATGATTCCCTGCACACCGGGGAAAAAACATACAGTTAATTGTTAATTTTGACATGATGCCCTCTACACCGGGTACTAAAGTTACAGTTAATTGTTAATTAACAAGATTCCCTGCAAACTGGGAAATATAGTTACAGTTAATTGCTAATTTTGACATGTGGCACTCTAGACCGGGAAATAAAGTTATAGTTAATTGTTAATTTAGACATGATATACTCTACACCGGGGAATAAAGTTACAGTTAATTGTTAATTTCGACATGATGCCCTCTACACTGGGGAATAAAGTTACAGTTAATTGTTAATTTAGACATGATTCCCTGCACACCGGGGAATAAAGCTTTAGTTAATTGTTAATTTTGACATGATGCCCTCTACACCGGGTACTAAAGTTACAGTAAATTGTTAATTTGACATGATACCCTCTACACTGGGGAATAATCTTACAGTCAATTCTTTTTAAGACATGATAACCTCCACACCAGGAGATAAAGTTACAGTTAAATGTTAATTTGACATGATACCCTGTACGCTGGTGAATGATGTTAAAGTAAATTGTTAATTTGACATGATGCCCACTACACTGGGGATTACATTTAAAGTTAATTCTTAATTTGTCATGAACACATCTACACTGGGGAAAAAAAGTTACAATTGATTCTTAATTTTGCATGACACCCTCTACACTGGGGAATAATGTTGCAGTCAATTCTTTTTAAGACATGATAACTCCTACACCAGGGAATAATTTTACAGTTAAATGTTAATTTGACATGATACCCTCTACACCGGTGAGTGATGTTACAATTAATTGTTAATTTGACATGATGCCCTCTAAACCGGGAATAAAGTTACAGTTATTTGTTAATTTAGACATGATACGCTCTACAACGGGAATTAAAATTACAGTTAATTGTTAATTTAACATGATGCCCTCGACACTTCGGAATAAATTTACAGTTAATTGTGAATTTGACATCGTACCGTTTAAACTGGGGAATAAAGTTACAGTTAAATTGTGAATTTGAGATGATAGCCTTTACACTGGGGAATAATGTTACAGTCAATTGTTTATACGACTTGATAACCTCTACACTGGGAAATAAAGTAAAGTTAATTGTTAATTTAAACGTGATGTGGTCTAGACAAGGGAATAACGTTAGTTAATTGTTAATTTTGAAATAATATCCTCTACACCGGTGAATAAAGTTAAAGGAAATTGTTAATTTAGACATGATACCCTCTACACCATGGAATTAAAATTACAATTAATTGTTAATTTGACATAATGCTCTCTACAACGGGGAATAACTTTTCAGTTAATTGTTAATTTCGATATGATGCCCTCTGCATTGGTGATTAAAGTTACAGTTAATTGTTAATTTACACATGATACCTTCTACACCGGGAAATAAAGTTACAGTTAATTGTTAATTTGTCATGATAACCTCTACACTGGGGAATAAAGTTAGAGTTAATTGTTAATTTAGACATGATGCCATCTACACCGGGGAATAAAGTTACAGTTAATTGTTAATTTTACATGATTGCCTTTACACCAGGGAATAAAGTTACAGATAATTGTTAATTTAGACATGATACCCTCTACACCGGGGAATGAATTTAAAGTTAATGTTAATTTGACATGATGCCCTCTAAACCGGGAATAAAGTAACAGTTAATTGTCAATTTAGAAATGATTCCCTCTGAACCAGGGAATAAAGTTAATCATTTGTTAATTTGACATGATAAATTCTACACCACGGAATAAAGTTGGCAGTTAATTGTTATTTTCGACATGATACCCTCTGCACCGGGGAATTAAAATTACAGTTAAATGTCTATTTGACATGATGTCCTCTACACCGGGGAATTAAACTACAATTAATTCTTAATTTGTCATGAACACATCTACACCGGGGAAAACATTAAAGTTAATTGATAATTTTGACTTCTTGCCCTCTACACTGGGGAATAATGTTACATTTAATTGTTAAGTTATACAAGATGCCCTCTACAACGGTTAATAAAGTTACAGTTATTTGTTAATTTAGATAAGATACACTCTAAACCGGGGAATAAAGTTATAATTAATTGTTAATTTGACATGATGCCCTCTACATCGGGGAATACATTTACAGTTAATTGTAAACTTAGACATGATGCCTTCTGCAGAGTGAATAAAGTTACAGTTAATTGTTAATTTAGACATGATACACTCTACACCGGTAAATGAAGTAACAGTTACTTTTTAATTTGACATGATACCCTCTACAACGGGAAATTAAAATTACAGTTAATTGTTAATTTGACATGATGCACTCTAATCCAAGGAATAAAGTTACAGTGAATTGTTAATTTAGACATGATACCCTCTACACCGGGAATTAACTTACAGTTAAATGTTAATTTGACATGATGCCCTCTACACCAGGTAATAAAGTTACAGTGAATTGTTAATTTAGACATGATTCCCTTTACATCGGGGAATGAAGTTACAGTTAATTGTTAATTTCACATGATGCTCTTTAAACCGAGGAATAAAGTTACAGTTAAATGTTAATTTGACATGATACACTCTACACCAGGGAAGAAAGTTACAGTTAATTGTTAATTTAGACATGATACCCTCTACACCGGGGAATAAACATTACAGTTAATTGTTAATTTGACATGATATCCTCTACACCAGAGAATAATGTTACAGTTAATTGTTAATTTGACATGATATCCTCTACACCGAGGAATAAAGTTACAGTTAATTGTTAATCTGTCATGAAGCCCTCTAGACTGGGAACTAAAGTTACAGTTGATTGTTAATTTGACATGTTGCCCTCTACACTGGGGAATAAAGTACCAGTCAATTGTATATTTAACATGATAACCTCTACACTGGGGAATAAAGATGCAGTCAATTGTAAATTTGAAATGGTGCCCTCTGCACCGGGGAATAAAGTTAGAGATAATTGTTAATTTTGACGTGATACCCTGCACACCGGGGAATAAAGATTGAGTCGACTGTTAATTCGAAATGATTCCCTCTACACCGGGGAATAAACTTACAGATAATTGTTAATTTTGACGTGATACCATCTACACTTGGGAATAAAGTTACAGCTAATTGTTAATTTGGAAATGATTCCTTCTAAACTGGGGAATAAAGTTGCAGTTAATTTTTAAATTGACATGATATCCTCTACAGCGGGGAATAATGTTGCAGTTAATTATTAATTTAGACATGGTACCCTCTACACTGGGGAATAAAAATACTACAATTGTTAATTTGAAATGGTGCCCTCTACACCGGGGAATGAAGTTAAAGTTAATTGTTATTTTAAACATGATGCTCTCTACACTGGGAATAAAGTTACAGTTAATTTTTATATTGACATGATATCCTCTACACCGGGGAATTATGTAACAGTTAATTGTTAATTTAACATGATGCCCTCTACACCGGGGAATAAAGATCAAATTAATTGTTAATTTGTCATGATACCCTCTAGACTGGGAAATAAAGTTACAGTTAATTGTTAATTTGACATGATACGCTCTACACTGTGGAATAAAGATACATTGAATTGCTAATTTGAATTTATACCCATTACACCGTGAATAAAGTTGCAGTTAATTTTTAATTTGGCAAGTTATCCTCTAATCCAGAGAATACATTTACATTTAATTGTTAATTTTGACATGATTCCCTCTGCACAGGGAATAAAGTTAAAGCTAATTGTTAATTTGACATTATGCCCTCTACACTGGGGAATAAAGGAACAGTCAATTGTATACTTAACATGATAACCTGTACACTGTGGAATAAAGATACAGTCAATTGTTAATTTGAAATGGTGCCCTCTGCACCGGGGAATAAAGTTAGAGATAATTGTTAATTTTGACGTGATAGCCTCCAATCGGGGAATAAAGAATCAGTCGATTGTTAAGTTGAAATGATTCCCTCTACACCAAGGAATAAAGTGACAGTTAATTCTTAATTTAGACATCATACCCTCTACACTTGGGAATAAAGTTACAGTTAATTGTTAATTTGACATGATGCACTCTACACCAGGGAATAAAGTTAAAGTTAATTGTTAATTTAGACAAGCTACCCTCTGCACCGTGGAATAATGTTACAGTTAATTGTTAATTTAGACATGATTCGCTGCAGACCTGGGAAACGAGTTACAGATAATTTTAAATTTAGAAATAATTTCCATCACACCGGTGAATAAAGTTACAGTTATTTGTTAATTTGACATGATATCCTCTACACCAGAGAATAAAGCAACTGTTAATTTTTAATTTGACATGGTATCCTGTACACCAGAGAATAAAGTTACAGTTAATTGTTAATTTTTATATGATGCTCTCTACGCTGGGAATAAAGTTGATGTTAATTTTTAAATTGACATGAAATCCTCTACACCAGGGAATATGGTTGCTGTTCATTGTTAATTTGACATGATGCCCTCTACAGCGGAGAATGGAGGTAAAGTTCATTTTTAATTTGTCATGATACCCTCTTGACTGGGAATTAAAGTTACAGTTAATTGTAAATTTGACAGGATACGCTCTGCACTGGGGTATAAAGTTACAGTCAATTGCTAATTTGAAATCATACACTCTACACAGGGGAATAATGTTACACTTAATTGTTAATTTTGACTTGATACCCTCCACTCCGGGGAATAAAGCTCAGTCGATTGTTAATTTGAAATTATTCCCTCTACACTTGGGAATAAAGTTACATTTATTTGTTAATTTAGACATGACACCCTCTACACCGAGGAATAAAGTTGCAGTTAAATGTTAATTTAGACATGATTCCCTGCACGTGGGAAAAAAGTTAAAGATAATTGTTAAATTAGACATAATTTCCATCATACCGGGGAATAAAGTAACAGTTAATTGATAATTTGACATGCAATCCTCTACACCAGAGAATAAAGTTACAGTTAATTTTTAATTAGACATCGTATCCTCTACACTGGGGAATAATGTTACAGTTAATTGTTAATTTGACATGATGCTCTCTACACTGGGAATAAAGTTACAGTTAATTTTTAATTTGACGTCGTATCATCTACACCGGGGAATAATGTTACAGTTAATTGTTAATTTGACATGATGCTCTCTACACTGGGAATAAAGTTACAGTTAATTTTTAATTTGACATGATATCCTCTACACCGGGGAATAATGTTACAGTTAATTGTTAATTTAACATGATGCTCTCTACACCGGGGAATGAAGTTAAAGTTAATTGTTAAGTTGTCATGATACCCTCTAGACTGGGAAATAAAGTTACAGTTAATTGTTAATTTGACATGATACCCTCTACACCTGGGCATAAAGTTACAGTTAATTGTTAATTTAGACATGATCCCCTCTATACCGAGGAGTAAAGTTACAGTAAAATGTTAATTTGACATGATTACCTCTATACCAGGGAATACATTTACACTTAATTGTTAACTTGACATGATGCCCTCTACACAGGGGAATGAAGTTACAACTAATTGCTAATTTGACATGATGCCCTCTACACCTTGGAATAAAGTTAAAGTTAATTGGTAATTTAGGAAGCATTCATTCTAAACAGGGGAATAAAGTTACAGTTAACTAGTAATTTGACATGATTCACTCTACACTTGGAAATAAAGTTATAGTTAATTGTTAATTTAGACATGATACCCTCTACACCGTGGGATTAAATTACAGTTAATTGTTAATTTGACATGATGCCCTCTACACCGGGGAATAAAGTTTCAGTTAATTGTTAATTTCGACAAGATGCCCTCTACATTAATGATTAAAGTTACAGTTAATTGTTAATTTAGACAAGATACCTTCTGCACAGGGGAATAACATGACAGCTAATTGTTAATTTAGATATGATTCCCTACACACCGGGGAATAAAGTTACAGTTAATTGTTAATTTGACATGATATCCTCTACACCAGAGAATAAAGTTACAGTTAATTGTTAATTTGACATGATATCCTCTGCACCAGAGACTAATGTTACAGTAAATTTTTAATTTGACATGATATCCTCTACACCGGGGAATAAATTTACACTTAATTGTTAGTTTGACATGATGCCCTCGACACAGTGGAATGAAGTTACAAATAATAGTTAATTTGACATGATCCCCTCTAAATCGGGGAATAAAGTTTGAGTTCATTGTTAATTTCGACAAGATGTCCTCTACATTGGTGATTAAAGTTACAGTTAATTGTTAATTTAGACATGATGCCCTCTGCACCGTGCAATTAAATTACAGTTAATTGTTAATTTGACATGATCCCCTCTACATCGGGGAATAAAGTTTGAGTTCATTGTTAATTTCGACAAGATGTCCTCTACATTGGTGATTAAATTACAGTTAATTGTTAATTTAGACAAGATACTTTCTACACAGGGGAATAAAATTACAGGTAATTTTTAATTTAGACATGATTCTCTACACACCGGGGAATAAGGATACTGTTAATTGCTAATTTAGACACGATTCCCTCCACACCAGGAAATAAAGTTACAGTCAATTGCTAATTTGTCATGATACCCTCTACAACGTGGTATATAGTTACACTTAATTTTTAATTTGACATGATATCCTCTACACCAGAGAATAAAGTTACAGTTAATTGTTAATTTAGAAAAGATACCTTCTACACAGGGGAATAAAATTATAGCTAATTGTTTTTTAGATATGATTCCCTCTACAATGGGGGATATAGGTACAGTTAATTGTTAATTCGACATGACGCCCTCGACACTGGGGAATAAAGTTACAGTCAATTGTTAATTTGACATGATATCCTCTACACCAGAGAATAAAGTAAGTTAATTTTTCATTTGACATGATATCCTCTACAACAGAGAATAAATTTACAGTTATTTGTTAATTTGACATGATATCCTCAACAGCAGAGAATAAAGTTACACTTAATTTTTAATTTTGCAGGATATCCTCTACCCCAGAGAATACATTTACAGTCAATTGTTTATTGGACATGATAATCTCTACTCTGGGGAACAAAATACAGACAGTTATTAATTTGAAATCTTAACCTCTGCACCGGGGAATAAAGTTAGAGATAATTGTTAATTTTGACGTGATACCCTGCACACCGGGGAATAAATTTCAGTCGACTGTTAATTTGAAATGATTCCCTCTACACCGGGGAATAAAGTTACAGTTAATTATTATATTTAGACATGATAACCTCTACACTTGGGAATAAAGTTACGGTTAATTGTTAATTTCGCATGATACGCTCTACACCAGGGAATAAATTTCAGTTAATTGTTAATTTTGACATGATACCCTCTACACCAGGGAATAATTTTAAAGTTAATTGTTAACTTAGACAAGCTACCCTCTGCACCGAGGAATAATGTTACAGTTAATTGTTAATTTAGACATTATTTCCTGTACACCAGAGAATAACGTTACAGTTAATTGTTAATTTTGATATGACGCTTTCTACGCTGGGAATAAAGTTGCAGTTAATTTTTAAATTGACATGATATCCTCTACACCGGGGGATAATGTTGAAGTTAATTGTTAATTTGTCATGATACCCTCTTGACTGGGAATTAAAGTTACAGTTAATTGTAAATTTGACATGATACGCTCTGCACTGGGGAATAAAGATACAGTCAATTGCTAATTTGAAATCATACCCACCACACCGGGGAATAAAGTTACACTTAATTTTTAAATTTGACGTGATAGCCTACACACCGGGGAATAAAGATTCAGTCGACTGTTAATTTGAAATGATTCCCTCTACACCGGTTAATAAAGTTACAGTTAATTATTAATTTAGACATGATACCCTCTACATTGGGAATAAAGTTACAGTTAATTGTTAATTTCACATGATACGCTCTACACCAGGGAATGAATTACAGTTAATTGTGAATTTAGACATGATCCCCTCTACACCGAGGAATACATTTACAGTTAAATGTTAATTTGACATGCTTGCCACTACACCGGGGAATAAATTTGCACCTAATTATTAGTTTGACATGATGCCCTCTACACAGTGGAATGAAGTTACAAATAATTGTTAATTTGACATAGTGGGTGCCCTCTACACTGCTAATAAAGTTACAGTTAATTGTTAATTTAGAAATGATTCATTCTTAATCGGGGAATAAAGTTACAGTTAAATGGTAATTTGAAATGATTCACTCTACACTAGGGAATAAAGTTATAGTTAATTGTTAATTTAGACATGATGCCCTCTACACCGTGCAATTAAATTACAGTTAATTGTTAATTTGACATGATCCCCTCAACATCGGGGAATAAAGTTTGAGTTCATTGTTAATTTCGACAAGATGTCCTCTACATTGGTGATTAAAGTTACAGTTAATTGTTAATTTAGACAAGATACTTTCTACACAGGGGAATAAAATTACAGGTAATTGTTAATTTAGACATGATTCTCTTCACACCGGGGAATAAGAATACTGTTAATTGCTAATTTAGACACGATTCCCTCCACACCAGGAAATAAAGTTACAGTCAATTGCTAATTTGACATGATACCCTCTACAACGTGGTATATAGTTACACTTAATTTTTAATTTGACATGATATCCTCTACACCAGAGAATAAAGTTACACTTAATTGTTAATTTAGACAAGATACCTTCTACACAGGGGAATAAAATTATAGCTAATTGTTTTTTAGATATGATTCTCTCTACATCGGGGGATATAGGTACAGTTAATTGTTAATTCGACATGATGCCCTCGACACTGGGGAATAAAGTTACAGTCAATTGTTAATTTGACATGATATCCTCTACACCAGGGAATAAAGTTAGTTAATTTTTCATTTGACATGATATCCTCTACACCAGAGAATAAATTTACAGTTATTTGTTAATTTGACATGATATCCTCAACAGCAGAGAATAAAGTTACACTTAATTTTTAATTTGGCAGGATATCCTCTACCCCAGAGAATACATTTACAGTCTATTGTTTATTGGACATGATAATCTCTACTCTGGGGAACAAAATACAGACAGTTATTAATTTGAAATCATAACCTCTACACCGGGAAATAAAGTTACATTTAATTGTTAATTTGGCATGACATTCTCTACACCAGGGAATAAAGTTACAGTTAATTGTTAATTTAGACATGATGCCCTCTACACTGTGGAATAAAGTTACAGCAAATTGTTAATTTACTCAGGTTATCCTCTACACCAAAGAATACAGTTGCAATGAATTGTTAATTTTGACATGATGCCCTCAATACTGCGGAATACAGTTACAGTTAATTGTTTATTGTATGTGATAAATTCTGCACTGGGGAATAAAGATACAGTCAGAACCGAATTTGAATTCATATCCTCTACACTGGGGAATAAAGTTACAGTTATTTTTTTATTTGTCGTGATATCATCTACAGCACAGAATAAAGTTACAGTTAATTGTTAATTTGACATGATGCCCTCGACACGGGGGAATAAAGTTAAAATGTATTGTTAAATTGTCATGACACCCTCCAGACTGAGGAATAAAGTTACAGTTGATTGTTAATTTGAAATGATACCCTCTACATGGGAATAAAGTAGCAGCCAATTGTATATTTGACATGATAAAATTTGCACTGGGGAATAAAGATAAAGTCAATTGCTAATGTGCAAACATACCCTCTACACCGGGGAATAAAGTTACAGTTAATTATTAATTTAGACATGATACCCTCTACACTTGGGAATAAAGTTACAGATAATTGTTAATTTCACATGATACGCTCTACACCAGGGAATGAATTACAGTTAATTGTGAATTTAGACATGATCCCCTCTACACCGAGGAATAAATTTACAGTTAAATGTTAATTTGACATGCTTGCCACTACACCGGGGAATAAATTTACACCTAATTATTAGTTTGACATGATGCCTTCTACACAGTGGAATGAAGTTACAAATAATTGTTAATTTGACATAGTGGGTGCCCTCTACACTGCTAATAAAGTTACAGTTAATTGTTAATTTAGAAATGATTCATTCTTAATCGGGGAATAAAGTTACAGTTAATTGGTAATTTGAAATGATTCACTCTACACTAGGGAATAAAGTTATAGTTAATTGTTAATTTAGACATGACGCCCTCTACACCGTGCAATTAAATTACAGTTAATTGTTAATTTGACATGATCCCCTCAACATCGGGGAATAAAGTTTGATTTCATTGTTAATTTCGACAAGATGTCCTCTACATTGGTGATTAAAGTTACAGTTAATTGTTAATTTAGACAAGATACTTTCTACACAGGGGAATAAAATTACAGGTAATTGTTAATTTAGACATGATTCTCTTCACACCGGGGAATAAGGATACTGTTAATTGCTAATTTAGACACGATTCCCTCCACACCAGGAAATAAAGTTACAGTCAATTACTAATTTGACATGATACCCTCTACAACGTGGTATATAGTTACACTTAATTTTTAATTTGACATGATATCCTCTACACCAGAGAATAAAGTTACACTTAATTGTTAATTTAGACAAGATACCTTCTACACAGGGGAATAAAATTATAGCTAATTGTTTTTTAGATATGATTCTCTCTACATCGGGGGATATAGGTACAGTTAATTGTTAATTCGACATGACGCCCTCGACACTGGGGAATAAAGTTAGTTAATTTTTCATTTGACATGATATCCTCTACACCAGAGAATAAATTTACAGTTATTTGTTAATTTGACATGATATCCTCAACAGCAGAGAATAAAGTTACACTTAATTTTTAATTTGGCAGGATATCCTCTACCCCAGAGAATACATTTACAGTCAATTGTTTATTGGACATGATAATCTCTACTCTGGGGAACAAAATACAGACAGTTATTAATTTGAAATCATAACCTCTACACCGGGAAATAAAGTTACATTTCATTGTTAATTTGGCATGACATTCTCTACACCAGGGAATAAAGTTACAGTTAATTGTTAATTTAGACATGATGCCCTCTACACTGTGGAATAAAGTTACAGCAAATTGTTAATTTACTCAGGTTATCCTCTACACCAAAGAATACAGTTGCAATGAATTGTTAATTTTGACATGATGCCCTCAATACTGCGGAATACAGTTACAGTTAATTGTTTATTGTATGTGATAAATTCTGCACTGGGGAATAAAGATACAGTCAGAACCGAATTTGAATTCATATCCTCTACACTGGGGAATAAAGTTACAGTTATTTTTTTATTTGTCGTGATATCATCTACAGCACAGAATCAAGTTACAGTTAATTGTTAATTTGACATGATGCCCTCGACACGAGGGAATAAAGTTAAAATGTATTGTTAAATTGTCATGACACCCTCCAGACTGAGGAATAAAGTTACAGTTGATTGTTAATTTGAAATGATACCCTCTACATGGGAATAAAGTAGCAGCCAATTGTATATTTGACATGATAAACTTTGCACTGGGGAATAAAGATAAAGTCAATTGCTAATTTGCAAACATACCCTCTACACCGGGGAATAAAGTTACAATCAATTGTTAATTTGAAATGGTGCCCTCTACACCGGGGATTAAAGTTACAGTTAATTGTTAATTTTGACATGATGCACTCTACACCTGGGGAATAAAGTTACAGTTAATTGCTAATTTCGAAAAGATGCCCTCAATATTAGTGAATAAAGTAACAGTTAATTGTTACTTTGACAAGATGCCCTCTACTTCGGGGAATAATTTTACAGTTAATTGTTCATTTGACATGATACAATCTACACCAGGGAATAAAGTTACAATCAATTTCTAATTTAAACATGATACCCTCTACGCTGTGGAAGAAATTGAAAGTTAATTGTTAATTTAGACATAATTATCATAACATCGGGGAATAAAGTAACAGTTAATTGTTAATTTGACTTGATACCTTCTACACCGGTGAATAACGTTACAGTTAAATTTTAATTAGACAAGATACCCTCTACACAGTGAAATAAACTTACAGTCAATTGTTTAATTGACTTGATAACCTGGTGAATAAAAATACAGACAATTGTTAATTTGAAATCATACCCGCTACTCCGGGGAATAAAGGTGCAGTTAGTTTTTAATTTAGACATGGTGCCCTCTACAGGGGGAAATAAAGTTACAGTTAACTGTTAATTTGTCTTGATCCCCTCTGCACCGGGGAATAAAGATAGTCAGTTGTTAATTTGAAATGGTGCCCTCTACATGGGGAAATAAATTTACATTTAATTGTTAATTTTGACATGATTCCGTCCACACCGGGGAATAAAGTTACAGTTAATTGTTAATTTAGTCAGGATACCCTCTACAAAGAGGAATAATGTTACAGTTAATTGTTAATTTAGATATGATACCCTCGACACTGGGGAATAAAGTTATAGTTAATTGTTAATTTGACATGATGCTCTCTACACTGTGGACAAAAATTATAGTTAACTGGTAATTAAGCCATGATACTCTCTACCCCGGGAAATACCCTATACTGCAGGGAAGAAATTTACAGTTAATTGTTTATTTAGGCATGGTACCCTCTACACCGGAGAGTAAAGTTATAGTTAATTGATAATTTAGGCATGATACCCTCTACCCCGGGCAATAAATTTACAGTTAGCTCTTAATTTGACATTTTTCCCTCTACAACGGGGTATATAGTTACAGTTAATTGTTAATTTAGACATGTTGCCCTCTACACATGTGGAATAATATTACAGTCATTTGTTAATTTAGACATGATAGCCTCTACACCTGAGAATAAAGTTAAATTTAATTGTTAATTTAGACATGATACCCTGTACGTCAGGGAATAAAGTTACAGTAAATTGTATATTTGTCATGATAACCTCTATACCGGGGAATAAAGATACACTCAATTTCTAATTTGAAATCATAACCTCTACACCGGTGAATAAAGTTAAAGTTAATTGTTAATTAAGAGATGATAACCTCTACACTGAGGAATAAAGATACTGTAAATTGTTAAGTTGAAAAGGTGCCCTCTACACCAGGGAATAAAATTACAGTTAATTGTAAATTTCGAAAGATGCCCTCTACATTGGGAACTAAAGTTACAGTTAATTGTTAATTTGACATGATACCCTCTACACCAGGGAAGACAGTTACAGTTAATTGTTAATTTAAGATGATATCATATACACCAGAGAATAAAGTTTCAGTTAATTTTTAATATTGACATGATGCTCTCTCCACTGGAATACAGTTATATTTAATTGTTAATTTGACACGATGACCTCTTCACCGAGGAATAAAGTTAAAGTTGATTGTTAATTTGTCATGATACCCTCTGGACTGTGAAATAAAGTTACAGTTGATTGTTAATTTGTCATGATACCCTCTAGACTGGGAAATAAAGTTACAGTTGATTGTTAATTTGACATGACACCCTTTAATTATGGAATCAAGTTACAGTCATTTGTGCATGTGAATGGGTGCCCTCTACACCGGGGAATGAAGTTACATTTAATTGTTAAATTTACATGATAACCTCTGCACCATGGAATGACGTTACATTTAATTGGTAATTTAAACAGGATACCCTCTATACTGTGGAAGAAAGTTACAGAAATTTGTTAATTTAGTCATGATATTCTCTACATCAGAGAATAAAGTTACAGTTAATTTTTAACATGACATGACATCCTCTACACCAGAGAATAAAGTTACAGTTAAATGCTAATTTTGACATGATACCCTCTACACCGGGGAATAAAGTGAAAGTTAATTGTTAATTTGACATGATGCCCTCTGCACCGGGGATTAAAGTTAAAGTTAATTGTTAATTTGTCATGATACCCTCTAGACTGGGGAATAAAGTTACAGTTGATTGTTTATTAGAAATGATACCATCTACACTGGGGAATAAAGTAACAGTCAATTGTTTATTTGACATGATAACCTCTAGATTGGGGAATAAAGTAACAGTTAATTGTTTATTTGACATGATACCCTCTATATCGAGGAATAAAGTAACAGTTAATTTTTCCTTTGACATGATGCCCTCTACATTGGGGAATAAAGTTACAGTTAACTGTTAATTGACATGACATCCTCTACAACAGGAAATAAAATTACAGTTAATTTTTAATTTGACATTATATCCTCTACACCAGAGAATACATTTACAGTTAATTGTTAATGTTGACATGATACCCTCTACATCGGGGAATACAGATACAGTCAATTAGTAATTTGAAATGATACCCTCTACATTGGGGAGTAAAGTACCAGTCATTTGTTAATTTAGACATGAAACCATCTACACCAGGGAATTAACTTACAGTTAATTGTTAATTTAGATATGATACCCTCTACAGCGGGGAATAATGTTACAGTTAATTGTTAATTTGCATGATGCCCTCTACACCAGGGATTTAAAATTACTGTTAATTGTTAATTTGACATGATGCCCTCTAACCCGTGGAATAAAGTTACAGTTAACTGTTAATTTAGGCATGATAGCCTGTACACCGGGGAATAAAATTAAAGTTAATTGTTCCATTGATATGATACCATCTACACCAGGGAAAAAAGTTACAGTTAATTGTTAATTTAGACATGACACCATCTACACTTTGGTATACATTTACAGAAAATTGTTAAATTAGTCTTGATAACCTCTACACCAGAGACTAAAGTTAATTAATTTTACATGATAACCTCGACAGCAGAGAATAAATTTACAAATACTTGTTAATTTTGACCTGAGGTATTCTACACCGGGGAATAAAGTTACAGTTAATTGTTAATTTGACATGATGCCCTCTACACCTTGGAATAAAGTTAAATTTAATTGCTTGTTTGTCATGATACCATCTAGACTGGGGAATAAAGTTACAGTTGGTTGTTAATTTGACATGATACCCTCTACATTGGGGAATAAAGACGCATTCTGAGAACTGCCTGGCAGACAGGAAGCAAAGATTTGGAATAAACGGGTCTTTTTCCGAGTGGCAGGCAGTGACTAGTGGGGTACTGCAGGGATCGGTGCTAGGACCCCAGTTATTCACAATATATATAAATGATCCAGACGAGGGAACTAGATGTCATATCTCCAAGTTTGCTTACGACACAAAGCTGGGTGGGCGTGTGTGCTGTGAGGAGGATGCAGAGAAACTCCAGTATGATTAGGTAAAGTTGGGTGATTGGGCAGATGCATGGCAGATACAGTATATTGTGGATAAATGCGAGGTTATTCACTTTGTTGGGAAAACAAGGAAGTCAGATTAATATCTGAATGGCAATAGATTGGGAAAAGGGGAAGTGCTTCGAGGCTTGTGTGCCCTTGTGCACCAGTCGCTGAAGGTAAGCTTGCAGGTGCAACAGGCGGTTAAGAAGGCAAATGGTATGTTGGCCTTCATAGCGAGAGGATTCGAGTACAGGAGCAAGGCTGTCTTGCTGCAGTTGTACAGGGCCTTGGTGAGCCCACATGTGCAGTTTTGTTCGTTTTATCTGAGGAAGGATGTTCTTGACATGGAGGGAGTGCAGCGAAGATTCACCAGACTGATACATGGGATGGCAGGAATGACGTATGAAGAGAGATTGGGACGATTGGGCTTGTATTCGATAGAGTTTAGAAGAATGAGAGGGGATCTCACTGAAACTTATAAAATTCTATCAGGACTAGTCAAACTAGATGCAGGAAGCATGTTCCCGATGGTGGGGGAGTCCAGAACCAGGGGTCACAGTCTAAGGATAAGGGGTAAGCCATTTAGGAGTCAGATGAGGAGGGATTTATTCAACCAGACAGTGGTGAATATGTGGAATTCTCTACCACAGAAGGCAGTTGAGCCCAATTCATTAAATATATTCAAGAAGAAGTTAGATATATTTCTTAAGGCTAAAGGGATCAAGGGATATGGTGAGAAAGCAGGGACAGGGTACTGAATTTGGATGATCAGCCATGATCTCATTAAATGGCAAAGCAGGCTCGAGGGGCCGAATGGCCTACTCCAGCTCCTATCTTTTCTGTCGCTATGTTTCTATTCAATTGCTAATTTTAAATCATACCCTCTACAGCGGGGAATAAAGGTTCAGTTAATTGTTAAGTTAGACATGATACCCTCTACACTGGATTATAAAGTTACAGTTAATTGTTAATTTTGACATGATACCCTCTATACTGGTTTATAATGTTACAGTGAATTGTTAATTTCGACAAGATGCCCTCTACATTGGGGAGTAAAGTTACAGTCAATTGCTATTATGAATTGGTGCCCTCTACACCGGGGAATAAAGTTACAGTTAATTGTTAATTTAGACATGATACCCTCTACACTGGGGAATAAAGTTACAGTCATTTATTAATTTCAAATGGTGCCCTCTACACTGGGGAATAAAGTAAATGTTAATTGTTAATTCGTCATGATAACCTCTGATATAAGAAAAATACTAGGCACTTGGTCTAAGCGTTAACAAAGCTTTAATCAACTGTTTTTTAACTGGTTCCTGATAAGGAATGTCCTAAGCAAGCTGGGACCATGCCCGAGAATGTATACTCTCCCTGGACAGCGCCACCAGCAGGCCGCCCATTACTACTTCATCAGTCATTTCCACATGAATGAGAAGATTCATGTCTCCCTCTGCACATGGGAATAAAGTTACAGTTGATTGTTAATTTGAGATGATGCCCGCATACACAGGGTAATAAAGTAACAGTCAATTGTTTATTTGAAATGATAACCTCTAGACTGAGGAATAAAGTAACAGTTAATTGTTAATTTGACATGAAACCCTCTACTCCGGGCAATAAAATTACAGTTAATTGTTAATTTCTACATGATGCCCTCTACATTGGTGAATGAAGTTACACTTGATAGTTATTTTGACATGATACCCACTACACTGTGGACTAAAGTAAGTCAATTGTTAATTTCGACAGGATGTCCTCTACATTGGGGGATAAAGTTACAGTTAATTGTTAATTTGACATGATACCCTCTACACCAGGGAAAAAGATATAGACAATTGTTCATTTGAAATGTTCCCCTCCACACTGGGGAGTAAAGTAACAGTTATTTGTTAATTTAGAAATGGAATCATCTACACCGGGGAATAAACTTACAGTTAATTGTCAATTTGACATGATATCCTCTACTCTGGGGAATAAAGTTACCATTTATTTTTAAATTGACATTATACCCTCTACACCAGGGAATAAAGTAACAGTTAATTGTTAATTTAATATGATACCCTCTACACCAGGGATTAAAGTTACAGTTCAATATGAATTCTGAAATAATGCCCTCTACAGCCGTGATAAAGTTACAGTTAATTGTTAATTTGACATGATATCCTCGACACTGGAGAATAAAGTTACAGTTAACTGTTAATTTAGGCATGATAGCCTCGACACCGCGGAATAAAATGAAAGTTAATTGTTAAATTGTCATGATACCCTCGACATCGGGTAATAAAGTTACAGTTAATTTTTAATTTGACATGATTCCCTCTACACCGGGGAATAGAGTTACAGTTGATTTTTAAGTTGACATGATGCCCTCTACACCGGGTAATAAAGTAACAGTTAATTGTTAATTTAATATGATATCCTCTACACCAGGGATTAAAGTTACAGTTCATTATGAATTCTGAAACGATGCCCTCTGCAGCGGTGATAAAGTTACAGTTAATTGTTAACTTGACATGATATCCTCTACTCTGGGGAATATAGTTATCGTTAATTGTTAATGTGACATGATGCCCTCTACACCTGGGAATAAAGTTACAGTTAATTGCTAATTTAGACATGATACCCTTTACAACGGCGAATATAGTTAATGTAAATTTTTAAGATGAAATGATAACCTCCACTCCGGGGAATAAATTTACAGTTAATTGTTAATTTGACATGATATCCTCTACACTGGGCAATAAAGTTACAGTTAATTGTTAAATTAGACATGAAGCCCTCTACACCGGGGTATAAACTTGCACTTAATTGATAATATGTGCACGATGCCATCCACACCCGTGATAAAGTTACAGTTAATTGTTAAATTGAAATGATGCCCTCTGCACTCGTGATAAAGTTACAGACAATTTTTAATTTGACATGATACCCTCTACACCGGGGAATAAAGTTACAGTTTATTGTTAATTTGACATGATACCCTCTGCACTGTGGAATAAAGTTAGAGTTAATTGTCAATTTAGACATGATACCCTTTACACTGTGGAGCAATTTACAGAAAATTGTTAATTTGACATGATATCCTTTACACCAGAGA
The DNA here is from genome assembly GCA_030390025.1 of Squalus acanthias. NCBI lineage: Eukaryota > Metazoa > Chordata > Chondrichthyes > Squaliformes > Squalidae > Squalus > Squalus acanthias. Next base: position 113,815 of record JASTWF010000968.1, read on the forward strand.
TTAAAGCTGCAGTTAATTGTTAATTTTGAACTGAGACTCTCTACACTGGTAATAAAGTTACAGAAATTTTTAATTGACATTGATACCCTCTACATCGGGGAATAATCTTACATTTAATTGGTGATTTAAACATGATACCCTCTATACTGTGGAATAAAGTTACAGAAATCTGTTAATTTAGTCATGATATCCTCTACATCAGAGAATAAAGTTACGGTTAATTTTTAATTATTCATGATGCCCTCTACACCGGGCAATAAAGATAAAGTTAATTGTTAATTTTTCATGATACCCTCTAGACTGGGGAATAAAATTACCGTTGATTTTGAATTTCAACTGATATCCTCTACACCAGAGAATAAACTGACAGTTAATTGTTAAATTTGACATGATACCCTCTACACCAGCAAATAAAGATACACTCAATTGTTCATATGACATGATGCTCTCTACTCCAGGGAATAAAGTTACAGTTAATTGCTAAATTAAACATGAGGCCATCTACAACGGAAAATAAAGTGACAGTTAATTGTTAATTCAGACATGATAACCTCTCCACCGGGGAGTAAAGTTACAGTTAATTTTTAATTTGACATGATACCCTCTACATCAGGGAATATAGTGACAATTAATTGTTAATTTTACATTATATCTTCTGCACCGGTGAATAAAGTTACAGTTAACTGTTAATTTCGACATGATGCCCTATCCACCGGGGAATAAAGTTGCAGTTAATTGTTAATTTGACATGATACCCTCTACACCGGGAAATAAAGTCACAGTTAATTGCTAATTTTCTATGATACCCTCTACACCGGGAAATAAAGTCACAGTTAATTGCTAATTTTCTATGATACCCTCTACACCGGGAAATAAAGTCACAGTTAATTGTTAATTTGACATGATCCCCTCTACACCTGGGAAAAACAGTTCCAGTTAATTTTTAAGTTGTCATGATAACCTCCACACCGGGAAATAAAGTTACAGTTAATTGCTAATTTGACATGATACTCTCTACACCAGTGAATAAAATGTCATTTAATTGTTAATTGGATATGTTTCCCTGTACACCAGAGAATACATTTACAGTTAATGATTAATTTGACATGATACCTTCGACACCGGGAAATTCATTTACAGTTATTTGTTAATTTCCACATGATAACCTCTACACCGGGGAATACATTTACACTTAATTGTCAATTTAGACATGAAACATTCTACACCGGGGATTAAAGTTAAAGTTAATTGTTAATTTGATATGATACCCTCTACATCGTGGAATAAAGTTATTGATAATTGATAATTTTACATGATACTATCTATACCAGTGATTACAATTCCATTTAATTGCTAATTTGATATAATACCCACTACACCAGGCAATAAAGTTACTGTTAATTGTTAATTTAGACATGATACCCTCTACACCGTGGGAAAAAAATCAGTTAATTGTTAATTAGACATGGTACCCTCTACACCAGGGAAGAAAGTTACAGTTTATTGTTAATTTATGCATGATACCCTCTACAGCGGGGACTAAAGCTGCAGTTAATTGTTAATTTAAATATGATACCCTCTACACCGGGTAATAAAGTTACAGTTAATTGATAATTTAAACAAGATACCCTCTAAACGGGGAATAGAAATTACAGTTAATTTTTAATTTGACATGATGCCCTGTACATCGGGGAATGAAATTACAGTTAACTGTTAATTTAGACATGATACCCTCTACATCGAGGAATAAAGTTACAGTTAATTGCTAATTTGACATGATACCCTCGACACCAGTGACTAAAGTTTCATTCAATAGTTAATTTGATATGATACCCTCTGCACCAGGGAATAAAATTACAGTTAAATATTAATTTGACATGATACCCTCTACAACGGGGAGTAAAGCGGCAGTTAAATGTTAATTTCAACATGATACCCTCTACACCGGGTAATACATTTAGAGTTAATTGTTAATTTAAACCTCATACCTTCTACCCCGGGGAATAAAGTTAAAGTTAATTGTTAATTTAGACATGATACTCTGTACACAATGGAAAAAGTTACAGTTGATTGTTAATTTAGACATGATATCCTCTACACCAGAAAGTAAAGTTGCAGCTAATTTCTAATTTGACATGATATCCTCCACACCAGAGAACAAAGTTACAGTTATTTGTTAATTTGACATGATATCCTCTACACTATGGAATAAAGTTACAGTTAATTGTTAATTTAACATGATACCCTCTAAACCGGGAAATATATTTACAGCTAATTTTTCTTTTAGACATGATGCCCTCTACACCAGGGAGTAAAGTTACAGTTAATTGTTATTTTCGACATGATACCCTCATCACCAGGGATGAAAGTTACAGCTAATTGTTAATTTGTGCATGATACCTTCTACAACTTTGAGTAAAGCTGCAGTTAATTTTTAATTTAAATATGACACCCTCTGCACCGGGTTATAATGTTACAGTTAATTGTTAATTTGACATGATATCCTATACACCGTTGAATAAAGTTATACTTAATTGTTAATTTAGACATGATGCCCTATACACCGTGGATAAAAGTTGCAGTTAATTGTTAATTAGACATGATACCCTCTGCACCGGAGAATAAAAAATCAGTTAATTGTTAATTTCGACATCATACCCTCTACACCAGTGACGAAAGTTACACGTTGTTGTTAATTTATGCATGACACCCTGTACACCGGATAATAATGTTACAGTTAATTGATTATTTAAACATGATACCCTCTACAAAGGAGGATAAAGATACAGTTAATTGTTAATTTAGACATGATGCCCTCTGCACTGGGGAATACATTTGCAGTTAACTGTTAATTTGACATGATACCTTCTACACCAGGGAATAAAGTTAAAGTTAATTGTTAATTTGACATGATGCACTCTACACCAGTTAATACAGTTTCATTGAATTGTTAATTTGATATGTTCCCCTGTACACCAAGGAATATATTTACAGTTAATTGTTAATTTAGACATGATACCCTCTATACTGGGGAATAAATTTACAGTTAATTGTTAATTTATGCATGAGACTCTCTCCAACGGGGAGTTAAGGGCAGTTTAATATTAGTTTAAACATGATACCCTCTACACCATGTAATAATGTTAGAGTTAATAGTTAATTTAAACATGATACCATCTACACTGGGGAATAACATTACAGTTAATAGTTAATTTAGACATTGTATCCTCTGCACCAGAGAATAAAGTTACACTTAATTGCTAATTTGACTTTATTTCCTCCCCACCAGAGAATAAAGTTATAATTATTTGTTAATTTGACATGATATCCTATACACTGTGGAATAAAATTGCAGTTAATTTTTAATTTGACATGATACCCTGTACACCGGGAAATATATTTGCAGTTCATTGTTTTTTTAAACATGATGCCCTCTACACCGGGGAATAAAGTTACAGTTAATTGTTAATTTAGACATGATACCCTCTGCACCAGAGATGAAAGTTACAGTTAATAGTTAATTTATGCATGATGCCCTCTACAACGGGGAGTAAAGCTGCAGTTAATTGTTAATTTAAATATGAAACACTCTACATCGGGAATAAAGTTACAGTTAATTGCTAATTTAACATGATACTATCTACATCAGTGAATAACGTTTCATTGAATTGTTAATTTGATATGATAACCTCTACACCACGGAATAAAGTTACAGTTAATTGTTAATTTGACATGATAGCCTCTACACCGGGTAATACATTTACAGTTAATTGTTAATTTAGACATGATACCCTCAACACCAGGGAAGAAAGTAACAGTTAATTGTTAATTTATGCATGATACCCTCTGCAACGGGTAATAATGATACAGTTAATTCTTAATTTGAACATGATACCCTCTACACCGGGGAATAAAGTTACAGTTAATTCTAAATTTAGACATGATTTCCCCTACACCAGAGAATACAGTTGCAGTTAATTGCTAATTTGACATGATATCATCCACACCAGAAAATAAAGTTACAGTTATTTGTTGATTTGACATGATATCCTCTACACTGTGGAATACAATTACAGACAACTGTTAATATGACATGATACCGCCTACACGGGGAATAAAGTTACATGTAATTGTTAATTTGACATGAAACCATCTACACCGGGAAATATATTTACATTTAATTGTTTTTTTTAGAGATGATGCCCTCTACACCGGGGAATAAAGTAACAGTTAATTGTTAATTTAAACATAATACCCACTGCACCAGTGATGAAAGTTACAGATAATTGTTAATTTATGCATGATACCCTCTACAACGGGGAGTCAAGCTGCAGTTAATTTTTAATTTAAGTATGATACCCTCTTTACCGGGGAATAATGCAACAGTTAATTGTTAACATAGACATGATGCACGCTACAGTGTTGAATAAAGTTAGTTAATTGTTAATTTCGACATGACATCCTCCACATCATAGAATAAAGTTACAGTTACTTGTTAATTTGACATGATATCCTCGACAGTGTGGAATAAAGTTACAGTCAATTGTTAATTTGTCATGATATCATTTGCACCGGTAAATATATTTACAGTTTATTGTTTTTTTAGACCTGTTGCATTCTACACCGGGAAATAAAGTTACAGGTATTTGTTATTTTGTCATAAGAACATAAGAAATAGGAGCAGGAGTAGGCCAATCGGCCGCTCGCGCCTGCTCCGCAATTCAATAAGATCATGGCTGATCTGATCCTAACCACAAATCTAAAGAACACAATAAGTAGGAGCTGGACCCGGCCACCCAGCCCCTGGGCCCGCTCCGCCACCCACAGGGCCTTGACCGATCTGAACTCAGCCTCATGTCCAGTTTCCTGCCCGCTCCCCGTAACCCCTAATTCCCTTTATTTCTAGGAAACTGTCTATTTCTGTTTTAAATTTGTTTAATGATGTAGCTTCCACAGCTTCCTGGGGCAGAAAATTCCACAGACCTACTATCCTCTGTGTGAAGAAGTTTCTCCTCATCTCAGTTTTGAAAGAGCAGCCCCTTATTCTAAGATTATACCCCCTAGTTCTAGTTTCACCCATCATTGGAACATCCTTACCGCATCCACCTGATCAAGCCCATTCACAATCTTATATGTTTCAATAAGATCGCCTGTCATTCTTCTGAACTCCAATGAGTAGAGTCCCAATCTACTCAACCTCTCCTCATATGTCCACCCCCTCATCCCCGGGATTAACTGAGTGAACCTTCTTTGTACTGCCTCGAGAGCAAGTTTGTAATTTCTTAAGTATGGACACCAAAACTGTATACAGTATTCCAGGTGCGGTCTCACCAATACCTTATATAACTGCAGCAATACCTCCCTGTTTTTTATAATCTATCCCCCTAGCAATAAAAGCCAACATTCCGTTGGCCTTCTTGATCACCTGCTGCACCTGCATACTAACTTTTTGATTTTCTTGCACTAGGACCCCAGATCCCTTTGTACTGCAGTACTTTCCAGTTTCTCGCCATTAAGATAATAACTTGCTCTCTGATTTTTCCTGCCAAAGTGCATAACCTCACATTTTCCAATATTGTATTGCATCTGCCAAATCTCCGCCCACTCACCCAGCATGGCTATATCCCCTTGTAGGTTTTTTATGGCCTCCTCACTTTCTACTTTGCCTCCCATCTTTGTATCATCTGCAAACTTTGATATGTTACACTCGATTCCCTCCTCCAAATCGTTAATATAGATTCTAAAGAGTTGGGGACCCAGCACCGACCCCGGCAGAACACCACTGGTTGCCAGTCCGAGAATGAACCATTTATCCCAACTCTCTGTTTCCTGTTCCTGTTAGAAAACCAAACCTCCACCCATGCCAGAATATTACCCCCAATCCAGTGATTTTTTTTATCTTGAGCAATAATCTGTTATGTGGCACCTTGTCGAATGCTTTCTGGAAGTCTAAATACACTACGTCCACTGGTTCACCTTCATCCACCCTGTACGTTATATCCTCAAAGAACTCAAGCAAATTTGCCAGACATGACTTCCCCTTCATAAAGCCACGCTGACTTTGTCCTATTAAATTATGTTTATCTAAATGTTCCGTTACTGTCTCCTTAATAATAGACTCCAACATTTTACCCACCACAGATGTTAGGCTAACTGGTCTATAATTTCCAGCCTTCTGCCTACAACCCTTTTTAAATACGGATGTTACATTAGCAGTTTTCCAATCTACCGGGACCTTTGCTGAGTCCAGGGAATTTTGGAAAATTATTACCAAAGCATCCACAATCCCTACTGCCACTTCCCTCAAGACCCTAGGATGTAAGCCATCAGGTCCAGGGGATTTATTCGCCTTGAGTCCCATTATTTTACTGAGTACCAATTCCTTAGTGATTTTAATCGTATTTAGCTCCTCCCCCCCCCCCTAGAGCCCCTTGTTTGTCCAGTGTTGGGATATTGTTAGTGTCCTCCACCGTAAAGATTGAAACAAAATATTTGTTCAGCATTTTTGCCATTTCCATGTTTCCCACCATTAATTTCCCGTTCTCATCCTCTAAGGGACCTACGTTTGCCTTAACCACCCTTTTTCTTTTTATATAACTATAGAAACTCTTGCTATCTGTTTTTATATTTTTTGCTAATTTATTTTCATAATCTATCTTCCCTTTCTTAATCAATCCTTTAGTTACTTTTTGCTGTCTTTTGAAGACTTCCCAATCTTCTATCCTCCCACTAAGTTTGGCTACCTTATACGTCCTTGTTTTTAGTCGGATACTATCCTTAATTTCTTTACTTAGCCACAGATGGCTGTAATTTCTTTTAAAGCCTTTTTTCCTCAGTGGAATATATATTTTTTGAAAGTTGTAAAATAACTCCGTAAATTAGCACCACTGCTCATGTACTGTCTTAACCTTTAATCTATTTTCCCAGTCCACTTTAATCAATTCCGCTCTCATGCCATTATATCTCCTTTATTCAAGCTCAGTACGCTTGTTTGAGAACCAACCTTCCCACCCTCTAATTGGATATGGAATTCAACCATGTTAAGGTCACTCATTCCAAGGGGATCCTTAACTGGGACATTATTAATTAATCCTGACTCATTACACAGGACCAGGTCCAAGGTTGCCTGCCCCCTTGTAGGATCAGTTACATACTGCTCAAGTAATCCATCCCTAATACACTCAATAAACTCTTCCTCAAGGCTGCACTGCCCAATTTGATTTGTCCAGTTAATATGATAGTTAAAATCCCCCATAATTATAGCTGTTCCCTTATTACATGCCCCAACTATTTCCTGATTAATACTTCTTCCAGCAGAGTTGCAACGATTAGGAGGCCTATATACTACTCCCACTACTTCCCCTTATTATTCCTGAAGCCTGAAGTCTTTTTGTCTTAATACGGGGAGCATTCGTAATAAGGTGGATGAATTAGCTGTGCAAATAGATGTAAATGGATATGATATAATTGGGATTACGGAGACATGGCTGCAGGGTGACCAAGGCTGGGAATTCAACATCCAGGGGTATTCAATATTCAGGAACGACAGGGAAAAAGGAAAAGGAGGTGGGGTATCATTGCTGGATAAAGTGGCGATTAACACAATAGTAAGGAAGGATATTAGCTCGGATGTTGTGAAATCTGTATGGGTGGAGATGCGAAATACCAACGGGCAGAAAACGTTAATGGGAGTTGTATACAGACCCCCAAAGAGTAGTGGTGAGGTTGGGAATGGCATTAAACAGGAAATTAGAGATGCGTGCAATAAGGGCACAGCAGTTATCATGGGTGACTTTAATCTGCATATAGATTGGGCTAACCAAATTAGGAACAATACCGAGAGTGTATACGGGATGGTTTCCTGGAACAATATGTCGAGGAACCAATTCGAGATCAGGGCATCTTAGACTGGGTATTATGTAATGAGAAAGGATTAATTAGCAATCTTGTAGTGCGAGTTCCCTTGGGGAAGAGCGATCATAATATGATAGAATTCTTCATTTAGCTGGAGAGTAACGTAGTTGACTCAGAGACTAGGGTCCTGATTTAAATAAAGGAAACTACGATGGTATGAGGCGCTAGTTAGCTAGGATGGATTGGGAAACATTACTTCAACCATTGACAGTGGATAGGCAATGGCAAACATTCAAATATCACATGAATGAACTACAGAATTTGTTCATCCCTGTTTGGTATAAAAATAAAACAGGAAAGGTGGCTCAAGCGTGGCTAACGAGGGAAATTAGGGATAATATAAGATCAAATGAGCAGACATTTAAATTGGCCAGAAAAATCAGCAAACCTGATGATTGGGAGCAGTTTAGGATTCAGCAAAGCAGGACAAAGGGATTAATTAAGAGGGGGAAATAAGAGTATGAGAGTAAGCTGGCGTAGAACATAAAAACTGATTGTAAAAGTTTCGATTGATATGCGAAGAGAAAAATATTTGTAAAGTCAAGCATAGATCCCTTGCACTCAGAATCAGGGGAATTTATAATGGGGAACAAAGACATGGCTGACTAATTAAATTGAGAGGTCGCACAACACCAGGTTATAGTCCAACAGTTTTATTTGAAATCACAAGCTTTCGGAGCTTACTACTCCTTCGTCGGGTGAGGTAAAAAGATACAGAATCGCCAAAGCATATATAGATAGAGAACAATGCATGTGTACCTTACAATTGCAGACAACTAAATTAAATCATAAGGTACACATGCATTGTTCTCTATCTATATATGCTTTGGCGATTCTGTATCTTTTTACTTCACCCGACGAAGGAGTAGTAAGCTCCGAAAGCTTGTGATTTCAAATAAAACTGTTGGACTATAACCTGGTGTTGTGCGACCTCTCAATTTTGTCCACCCCAGTCCAACACCGGCATCTCCGCATCAAGACTAATTAAATACATACTTTGGTTATGTTTTCACAAAGTAGGACACAAATAACCTCCCAGAGAGGTCGGGGAACATAGGGTCTAATGAGAGGGAGGTACTGAATGAAATCAGTAATTGTAGGGAAATGGTGTTAGGGAAATTGAAGGGAATGAAGGCCGATAAATCCCCAGGGTCTGATAATCTACATCCCAGGGTACTTAAGGAAGTAGCCCTAGAAATAGTAGATGCATTGCTGGTGATCTTCCAAAATTCTATAGATTCTGGAACAGTTCCCATGGATTGGAGTGTAGCTAATGTAACTCCACTATTTAAAAAAAGTGGCAGAGTGAAAACTGGGAATTATAGACGGTTAGCCTGACATCGGTAGTGGGGAAAATGCTGGAGTCCATTACAAAAGATGTAATGGACTCCAGCATTTCACCTGACAAAGGGACAACAGCTCCGAAAGCTTTTGATTTCAAATAAAACTGTTGGACTATAACCTGGTGTTGTGCGACTTCTCACTTTTGTCCACCCCAGTCCAACACCGGCATCTCCGCAGACTTCACCTGACAAAGGGGCAGCAGCTCCGAAAGCTTGTGATTTCAAATAAAACTGTTGGACTATAACCTGGTGTTGTGCGTCTTCTCACTTTTGTCCACCCCAGTCCAACACCGGCATCTCCGCACCAAAAGATGTAATAGCAGAGCATTTGGAAAACAGTGACAGGATCGGACAAAGTCAAAATGGATTTACAAATGGTACATCATGCTTGACTAATCTACTGGAATATTTTGAGTATATAACTGGTAGAATTGATAAGGGAGAACCAGTGGATGTGGTGTATTTGGACTTTCAGAAGGCTTTCGACAAGGTCACGCATTAGAGATTAGCATGTAAAGATAAAGCACATGGGATTGGGGATGAGGTACTGACTTGGTTAGAGAACTGATTATCAGACAAGAAGCAAAGATTTGGAATAAACGGGTCTTTTTCCGAGTGGCAGGCAGTGACTAGTGGAGTACCTCAGGGATCGGTGCTAGGACCCCAACTATTCCCAATATATATTAATGATTTAGACGAGGGAACTAGATGTAATAACTCCAAGTTTTTGACGACACAAAGCTGCGTGGGCGTGTGTGCTGTGAGGAGGATGCAGAGAAACTCCAGTATGATTTGGACAGGTAGTGTGAGTGGCAAAATGCATGGCAGAATCAGTATAATGTGAATAAATGTGAGGTTATCCACTTTGGCGGCAAAAACAGGAAGGCAGATTATTATCAGAACGGCAATAGATTGGGAAAAGGGAAAGTGCAACGAGACCTGGGTGTCCTTGTGCACCAATCGCTGAAGGGAAGCATGCAGGTGCAGCAGGCGGTTAAGAAGGCAAATGGTATTTTGGCCTTCTTAGCGAGAGGATTCGAGTACAGGAGGAGGGATGTCTTGCTGCACCTGTACAGGGCCTTGGTGAGACCAAACCCTGAGTATTGTGTGCAGTTTTGGGCGCCTTATCTGAGGAAGGATGTTCTTGCCATGGAGGGAGTGCAGCGAAGATTCACCAGACTGATACCTGGGATGGCAGGGATGACGGATGAAGAGAGATTGGGTCAATTAGGCTTATACTCGCTAGTGTTTAGAAGAATGACAGGGGATCTCATTGAAACTTATACAAAACGAACAGGACTAGACAGACTAGATGCAGGAAGGATGCTCCCGATGGCGGGGGAGTCCAGAACCAGGGGTCACAGTCTGAGGATAAAGGGGAAGCCATTTAGGACAGAGATAAGGAGGAATTTATTCACCCAGAGAGTGGTGAACCTTTGGAATTCTCTACCACAGAAGGCAGTTGAGGCAAAATCTTTAAATATATTCAAGAAGGAGTTAGATATAGTTCTTAAGGCTAAAGGAATCAAGGGTTATGGGGAGAAAGCAGGGACAAGGTACTGAATTTGGATGATCAGCCATGATCTTTTTGAATGGTGGAGCAGGCTTGATGTGCTGAATGGCCTACTCCTGCTCCTACCTTCCATGTTTCTATGTTTAATTTGACATCATGACCTCACACCGGGGTATAAAGTTACAGTTAATTGCTAATTTTGTCAAGATACCCTCTACAATGTGGAATAAAGTTACAGTTAATTGTTAAGATAGACATGACACCCACGACACTGGGGAATAAAGTTACAGTTGATTGTTAATTTGACATGATACCTTTACACCAGGGAATAAAATTACAGTTAATTTTTAATTTGATGTGATAACCTCCACACCGGGGAATAATGTTACAGTTAATTGTTAATTTTGCATGAAATCCTTTACACCAGGCAATAAAAATTACCGATAATTGTTAATTTAACATGATGCCCTCTACACCGGGGAATATAATTACAGCTAACTGTTAATTAAGACACGATACCCTCTACACCGGGGAATAAAGTTAAAGTTCATTTTTAATTTTATATGATACCCTCTACATCGGGCAATAAAGTTACAGTGAATTACTAATTTGAAATGAAACTCTCTGCACCAGTGAATAAAGTTTGATTTAATTGTTAATTTGATATGATACCCTCTGCACCAGGGAATAAAGTTACAGTTAATTGTTAATTTAGACTTGATACCCTCGAGACCGGTTAATAAAGTTATAGTTAATTGTTAATTTAGACATGATACCCTCTACACCAGGGAAGAAAGTTTAGTTAATTGTTAATTTAAGCATGATACCCACTATAACGGGGAGAAAAGCTACAGTTAATTGTTAATTTAGACATGATATCCACTACACCGGGTAATCATGTTACAGTTAATTGTTAATTTAGACATGATACCCTCCAGACTGCAGAATAAATGTACAGCGAATTGTTAATTTAGACACGATATCCTCTACAGCAGAGGATAACGTTACAGTAAATTGATAATTTGACATGATATCCTTCACACCAGAGAAATAAGTTACAGTCAATTGTTAATTTGACATGACACCTTCTACACCGGTGAATAAAGTTACTGTTAATTGTTAATTTGTGACGATACCTTCTACACCGGGTAATAAAGTTACAGTTAATTGTTAATTTGACATGATACCCTCTACACCGAGGAATATAGTTACAGTTAATTGTTAATTTAGACATGTTATCCTCTACACCGGGGAATAAAGCTACAGGTAATTGTAAATTTAGACAAGATAATCTCCACAATGTGGAATAAAGTTACAGTTAATTGCTAATTTGAAAAGATACTCTCGACACCAGTGAATAAAGTTTATTTTAATTGTTAATTTGATAGGATTCCCTCTAAACCAGGGAATAAAGTTACTGTTAATTGTTAATTTGACATGATACCCTCAACACCGGGGAATAAATTTACAGTTAATTGTTAATTTAGACATGCTACCCTCTACACCAGGGAAGAATGTTATAGTTAATTGTTAATTTATGCATGATACCCTCTACGCCGGGGAATAATGTTACAGTTAATTGTTAATTTGGACATGATACCCTCTACACCGGGGAATAAATTTACAGTTAATTGTTAATTTAGACATGCTACCCTCTACACCAGGGAAGAAAGTTACAGTCAATTGTTAATTTGACTTGATACCCTCTACACCCGGGTATAACGTTACTGTTAATTGTTAATTTGACATGATATGCTTTAAACCGTGAAATATATTTACAATTATTATTTTTTAGACGTGTACACCGGGGAATAAAGTTACATTTAATTTTGAAATCGACATGACACCCTCTACATCGGGGAATAATGTTACATTTAATTGTTAATTTGGAAAAGATACTCTCTACACCAGTGAATAAAGTTTCATTTAATTGTTAATTTGATATGATACCCTCTACACCAGGCAATAAATTTACTGTTAATTTTTAATTTAGTCTTGTTACCCTCTACACCATGGAATAAAGTTACAGTTAATTATTAATTTGACATGATACCCTCTACACCGGGGAATAAAGTTACAGTTAATTGTTCATTTGAAATGATACCCACTGCACATGGGAATAAAGATACAGTTGATTGTTAATTAGACTTGATTCCCTCTACCCTGGGATTTAAGTTACAGTTAAGTTTTAATTTGACATGATAACCTCCACACCGGGGAATAAGGTTACAGTTAATTGTTAATTTAGTCATGATACCCTCTACAATGTGGAATAAAGTTACAGCTAATTGCTAATTTGAAAGTATACTCCCTACACGAGTAAATAAAGTTTCATTTAATTGTTAATTTGTTATGATACACCCTACACCAGGGAATAAATATACTGTTAATTGTTAATTTAGAATTGATACCCTTTACATCGGGTAATAAAGTTACAGTTAATTGTTAATTTAGAAATGATACCCTCCATACCAGGGAAGAATGTTACAGTCAATTGTTAATTTAGACATGATACACTCTACACTGTGGAATAAAGTTAAAGTTAATTGTTAATTTGACATGATACCCTATACACCGAGGAATATAGTTACAGTTAATTGTTAGTTTGAAATGATACCATCTCCACCGGGGAATAAAGTTAAAGTTAATTGTTAAATTTAGATGATACGCTCTACAACGGGGAATAAAGTTGCAGTTAATTGTTAATCTGGACATTAGACCCTCAGCACTCTGGAATAAACTTAAGGTTACTTGTTAATTTGACATGATACACTCTACACCGAGGAATATAGTTACAGTTAATTGTTAGTTTGAAAAGATACCATCTCCACCGGGGAAAAAAGTTAAAGTTAATTGTTAAATTTAGATGATACGCTCTACAACGGGGAATAAAGTTGCAGTTAATTGTTAATCTGGACATTAGATCGTCTACACTCTGGAATAAACTTACAGTTACTAGTTAATTTGATATGATATGCTCTACACCGGGGAATAAAATTACAGTCCATTTTTAATTTGACATGATAGGCTCTACACCAGTGAATAAAGTTACAATTAATTGTTAATACAGTCATGGTGCCCTCTACACCTGGGGAATATAGTTACAGTTAATTGTTAATTCAGACAGTCTACCCCCTAAATCGGGGAATTAATTTAAATGTCATTTATTAATTTGACATGATACCGTTTGCTCCGGGGAATATAGTTAGAGTTAATTGGTTTTTTTGACATGATGCCCTCTGCACCGGGGAATAAAGTTGCAGTTAATTGTTAATTTGACATGATACCCTTTACAACGGAGAATAAAGTTACAATTAATTGTTAGTTTAAACATGATACTCTCAACACTGAGGATAAAAACTTACAGTTAATTGTAAATTTGACATGATACCCTCTTAGCCGGGCAATATAGTTACAGTTAATTGTTAATTTAGACATGAAACACTCTACACCGGTGAATAAAGTTACAGTTAATTGTTAATTTAGACATGATGCCATCTACACCGGGGAATAAAGTTGCAGTTAATTGTTAATTTAGACATGATACCTTCTACACCGAGTTATAAAGTTACAGCTAAATGTTTAATTTACATGATACCTTCTACACCGGCGAATACATTTACAGTTAATTGAAATTTAACATGATGCCATCTACAAAGGTGAATTTAATTACAGTTAACTGTTAATTTAGAAATGATACCATCTACACTGCGAATAACTACACCGGGGAATAAAGTTAATGTCAAAGTTAATTATTAACGTGGCATGATATCCTCTATACCGGGGAATAAAGTTCCAGTTAATTGTTAATTTAGACATGATACCCTCTACACCTGTGGAATAAAGTTATATTTAATTGTTAATTTGACATGATATCCTCTACACCTGGGGAATAAAGCTACAGTTAATTGTTAATTCAGACATGATGCACTCTACACCTGGGGAATATAGATACAGTTAATTGTTAATTCAGACAGTCTACCACCTAAACCGGGGAATTAACTAAATTTCATTTTTAATTTGACATGATACCGTTTGTACCGTGGAATATAGTTTCAGTGACTGTTTTTTCAGACATGATGACCTCTGCAGCGGGGAATAAAGTTACAGTTAATTGTTAATTTGACTTCATAACACCTACACCGGGGAATACAGTTACAGTTAATTGTTTTTTTTAGACATGATGCCATTCACAGCGGGGAATAAAATTATTATTAATTGTATTTTTGGTCATGATACCCTCTACACCAGGGAATAAAGTTACAGTTAATTTTTAATTTGACATGATACCCTCGACAACGGAGAATAAAGTTACAGTTAATTGTTAAATTGAAATGGTGCCCTCTACAGCGGGGAATAAAGTTACAGTTATTTTTTAATTTGACATGATACCCTCAACAACGGAGAATAAAGTTACAGTTAATTGTTAAATTGAAATGGTGCCGTCTACAGCGGGGAATAAAGTTACAGTTAATTTTTAATTTGACATGATACCCTCAACAACGGAGAATAAAGTTACAGTTAATTGTTAATTTAAACATGATACTCTCAACACTGATGATAAAAACTTACAGTAACTGGTATTTTGACATGGTACCCTCTACACCTGGGTATATAGATACAGTTAATTGTAAATTTGACATGATACGCTCTTAGCCGGGCAATATAGTTACAGTTAATTGCTAATTTAGACATGAATCCCTCTACACCGGGGAATAAAATTACAGTTAATTGTTAATTTGACATGAAACCCACTACCCCGGTGAATAATGTTACAGATCATTGTTAATTTAGACATGATACCCTCTACACCGAGGAATAACGTTACAGATAATTGTTAATTTAGACACGATTCTCTCTAAACTGGGGAATAAAGTTGCAGTCAATTGTTAATTTAGACATGATACCTTCTACACCGAGGGATAAAGTTGCAGTTAATTAGTAAATTGAAATGATACCTTCTACACCGGCGAATAATTTACGTTTAATTGAAATTTGACATGATGCCCTCTACAACGGTGATTTTAATAAAAGTTAACTGTTAATTTAGAAATTATACCCTCTACACCGTGGAATAAAGTTTCATTTAATTGTTAATTTGATATGATAACCTCTACACCAGGGAATAAAGTTATTGTTAATTGTTAATTTATTCCTGACTTCCTCTACACCGGGGAATAAAGTTACAGTTAATTATTAATGTGACATGATACCCTCTGTACCGGGGAATAAAGTTACAGTTAATTGTTAACTTAGACATGATACCCTCTACACCAGGGAAGAAAGCTGTATTTAATCGTTAATTTATGCATGATACCCTATATAACGGGGAGTAAAGCTACAGTTAATTGTTACTTTAAACATGAAACCCTTAACACCATTAATAATGTTACAATTAATTGTTAATTTAGACATGAAATCCTTCAAACCAGAGAATAAAGTTACATTGATTTGTTATTTTGACATGATTTCCTCTACACTGGGGTAGAAAGTTAAAGTCAATTGTTAATTTGGCTTGATACCCTCTACACCGGGGAATAAAGTTGCCGTTATTTTTTTTATTTGACATGATAACCTTTGCACCAGCGAATATATTTTCAATTTTTTTTTTGATATGAAGCCCTCTACACCGGGGAATAACGTTGCAGATAATGGTTAATTTGACATGATAGCCTCTACACCGTTGAATAAAGTTACAGTTAATTGTTAATTAAGACATGATGCCCTCTACACCTGTGGAATAAAGTTAGATTTATTTGTTAATTTGACATGATATCCTCTACACCGGGGAATAAAACTACAGTTAATTGTTAATTCAGACATGATGCCATCTACACCCGGGGAATATAGTCAAAGTTAATTGTTAATTTAGACAGTCTACCCCCTAACCCGGGGAATTAACTAAATTCCATTTTGAATTTGACCTGACACCGTTTCTACCGTAGAATATAGATACAGTTATTGTTTTTTCTGACCGGATGCCCTCTACACCTGGGAATAACGTTGCAGATAATGGTTACTTTGACATGATAGCCTCTACACCGTTGAATAAAGTTACAGTTAATTGTTAATTAAGACATGATGCCCTCTACACCTGTGGAATAAAGTTAGATTTATTTGTTAATTTGACATGATATCCTCTACACCCGGGAATAAAGTTACAGTTAATTGTTAATTCAGACATGATGCCTTCTACACCCGGGGAATATAGTTACAGTTAATTGTTAATTTGACTTCATAACCCCTACACCGGGGAATATAGTTACAGTTAATTGTTTTTTTTAGACATGATGCCCTTCACAGCGGGGAATATAATTAATGTTAATTGTTTTTTTGGACATGATACCCTCGACAACGGAGAATAAAGTTACAGTTAATTGTTAATTTAAACATGATACTCTCAACACTGATGATAAAAACTTACAATTAACTGGTATTTTGACATGGTGCCCTCTACACCTGGGTATATAGATACAGTTAATTGTAAATTTGACATGATACCCTCTTAGCCGGGCAATATAGTTACAGTTAATTGTTAATTTAGACATGATACCCTCTACAATGTGGAACAATGTTGCAGTTAATTGTTAATTTGACATGAAATCCTTCAAACCAGAGAATAAATTTACATTGATTTGTTATTTTGACATGATATCCTCTACACTGGGATAGAAAGTTAAAGTCAATTGTTAATTTGGCTTGATACCCTCTACACCGGGGAATAAATTTGACGTTATTTTTTTTATTTGACATGATAACCTTTGCACCAGCGAATATATTTTCAATTTTTTTTTTGATGTGAAGCCCTCTACACCGGGGAATAACGTTGCAGATAATGGTTAATTTGACATGATAGCCTCTACACCGTTGAATAAAGTTACAGTTAATTGTTAATTAAGACATGATGCCCTCTACACCTGTGGAATAAAGTTAGATTTATTTGTTAATTTGACATGATATCCTCTACACCGGGGAATAAAACTACAGTTAATTGTTAATTCAGACATGAAGCCTTCTACACCCGGGGAATATAGTCAAAGTTAATTGTTAATTTAGACAGTCTACCCCCTAACCCGGGGAATTAACTAAATTCCATTTTTAATTTGACCTGACACCGTTTCTACCGTAGAATATAGATACAGTTATTGTTTTTTCTGACCGGATGCCCTCTACACCGGGGAATAACGTTGCAGATAATGGTTACTTTGACATGATAGCCTCTACACCGTTGAATAAAGTTACAGTTAATTATTAATTAAGACATGATGCCCTCTACACCTGTGGAATAAAGTTAGATTTAGTTGTTAATTTGACATGATATCCTCTACACCCGGGAATAAAGTTACAGTTAATTGTTAATTCAGACATGATGCCTTCTACACCCGGGGAATATAGTTACAGTTAATTGTTAATTTGACTTCATAACCCCTACACCGGGGAATATAGTTACAGTTAATTGTTTTTTTTAGACATGATGCCCTTCACAGCGGGGAATATAATTAATGTTAATTGTTTTTTTGGACATGATACCCTCGACAACGGAGAATAAAGTTACAGTTAATTGTTAATTTAAACATGATACTCTCAACACTGATGATAAAAACTTACAATTAACTGGTATTTTGACATGGTGCCCTCTACACCTGGGTATATAGATACAGTTAATTTTAAATTTGACATGATACCCTCTTAGCCGGGCAATATAGTTACAGTTAATTGTTAATTTAGACATGATACCCTCTACACCGGGGAATGAAAGCTAGAGTTAAGTGTAATTTTATGCATGATACCCCATATAACGTGAAGTAAAGCTACAGTTAATTGTTACTTTAAACATGATACCCTTAACACCGGTTAATAATGTTACAATTAATTGTTAATTGAGACATGATACCCTCAACACCGGGGAGTAAAGTTACATGTAATTGTTAAATTAGACACGATATCCTCTATATCAGAGAATAACGTTAGAGTTAATTGTTAATTAGACATGATATCCTTCACACCAGAGAATAAAGTTACATATATTTGTTCATTTGAAATGATATCCACTACACTGGTGAAGAAAGTTACAATCAATTGTTAATTTGACTTGATACCCTCTACACACGGGTATAAAGTTACAGTTAATTATTAATTTGACATGATATGCTTTAAACAGTGAAATATATTTACAATTATGTTCTTTTTAGACGTGATTCCCTCTACACCGGGGAATAAAGTTACATTTAATTTTTAAATCGACATGACACCCTCTCCATCGGGGAATAATGTTACATGTAATTGTTAATTTCGACAACATACTCTCTACACCAGTGAATAAAGTTTCATTTAATTGTTAATTTGATATGATACCCTCTACACCAGGCACTAAATTTACTGTTATTTTTTAATTTTGTCTTGTTACCCTCTACACCAGGGAATAAAGTTACAGTTAATTATTAATTTGATATGATACCCTCTACACCGGGGAATAAAGTTACAGTTAATTGTTCATTTGAAATGATACCCACTACACATGGGAATAAAATGATGGTTGATTGTTAATTAGACATGATACCCTCTACCCCGGGGATTAAAGTTACAGTTAATTTTTAATTTGACATGATAACCTCCACACCGGGGAATAAGGTTACAGTTAATTGTTAATTTAGTCATGATACCCTCTACAATGTGGAATAAAGTTACAGCTAATTGCTAATTTGAAAGGATACTCCCTACACGAGTAAATAAAGTTTCATTTAATTGTTAATTTGTTATGATACACCCTACACCAGGGACTAAATATACTGTTAACTGTTAATTTAGAATTGATACCCTTTACACCGTGTAATAAAGTTACAGTTAATTGTTAATTTAGAAATGATACCCTCCACACCTGGGAAGAATGTTACAGATAATTGTCAATTGATGCATGATATCCTCTATAACGCGGAGTAAAGCTACAGTCAATTGTTAACTTAGACATGACTCCCTCTACACCGGGTAATAATGTTACAGTTAATTGTTAATTTAGACATGATACCCTCTACACTGTGGAATAAAGTTACAGTTAATTCTTAATTTAGACACGATATCCTCACACCAGCGAATAAAGTTTCAGTAAATTGCTAATTTGATATGATATCCTTCACACCAGAGAATAAAGTTACAGTCAATTGTTAATTTGAATTTATACCCTCTACACCGTGGAATAAAGTTAAAGTTAATTGTTAATTAGACATGATACCCTCTACACCGAGGAATATAGTTACAATTAATTGTTAATTTGAAATGATACCATCTACACCGGGGAATAAAGTTAGAGATAATTGTTAAATTTAGATGATACGCTCTACAACGGGGAATAAAGTTGCAGTTAATTGTTAATCTTGACATTAGACCTTCTACACTCTGGAATAAACTTACAGTTACTTGTTAATTTGCTATGATATGCTCTACACCAGGGAATGAAATTACAGTTCATTTTTAATTTGACATGTTAGGCTCTACATCAGTGAATAAGTTACAATTAATTGTTAATTCAGACATGATGCCCTCTGCACCTAGGGAATATAGTTACAGTTAATTGTTAATTTAGACAGTCTACCCCCTAAATCGAGGAATTAATTTAAATGTCATTGTTAATTTAACATGATACCGTTTGCTCCGGGGAATATAGTTACAGTTAATTGTTTTTTTTACATGATGCCCTCTGCAACGGGGAATAAAGTTACAGTTATTTGTTAATTTGACATGATTCCCTCTACACCGAGGAATATAGTTACAGTTAATTGTTAATTTAGACATGTTATCCTCTGAACCGGGGAATAAAGCTACAGGTAATTGTAAATTTAGACAAGATAATCTCCACAATGTGGAATAAAGTTACAGTTAATTGCTAATTTGAACAGATATTCTCGACATCAGTGAATAAAGTTTAATTTAATTGTTAATTTGAAATGATACCCTCTACACCAGGGAATAACGTTACAGTTAATTTTTAATTTGACATGATACCCTCTACACCGGGGAATAAATTTACAGTTAATTGTTAATTTAGACATGATACCCTCAACACCGGGGAGTAAAGTTACATGTAATTGTTAATTTAGACACGATATCCTCTATATCAGAGAATTACGTTACAGTTAATTGTTAATTAGACATGATATCCTTCACACCAGAGAATAAAGTTACAGTTATTTGTTCATTTGAAATGATATCCACTACACTGGGGAAGAAAGTTACAGTCAATTGTGAATTTGACTTGATACCCTCTACACCCGGGTATAAAGTTACTGTTAATTGTTAATTTGACATGATATGCTTTGAACCGTGAAATATATTTACAATTATTTTTTTTTTAGACGTGTTTCCCTCTACACCGGGAATAAAGTTACATTTAATTTTTAAATCGACATGACACCCTCTACATCGGGGAATAATGTTACATTTAATTGTTAATTTGGACAAGATACTCTTAACACCAGGGAATAACGTTTCATTTAATTGTTAATTTGATATAATACCCTCTACAACAGGCAATAAATTTACTGTTAATTTTTAATTTAGTCTTGTTACCCTCTACACCAGGGAATAATGTTACAGTTAATTATTAATTTGAAATGATACCCTCTACACCGAGGAATAAAGTTACAGTTATTTTTTTATTTGACATGATAACCTCAACACCGGGGAATAAGGTTACAGTTAATTGTTAATTTAGTCATGATACCCTCTACAATGTGGAATAAAGTTGCAGTTAATTGCTAATTTAAAAGGATGCTCCCTACACGAGTAAATAAAGTTTCTTTAAATGTTAATTTGTTATTATACACCCTACACCAGGGAATAAATATACTGTTAATTGTTAATTTAGAATTGATACCCTTTACACCGTGTAATAAAGTTACAGTTAATTGTTAATTTAGACATGATACCCTCCACACCAGTGAAGAATTTTACAGATAATTGTCAATTTATGCATGATATCCTCTATAACGGGGAGTAAAGCTACAGTTAATTGTTAACTTAGACATGACACCCTCCACACTGGGTAATAATGTTACAGTTAATTGTTAATTTAGACATGATACCCTCTACACTGTGGAATAAAGTTACAGTTAATTCTTAATTTAGACACGATATCCTCTACACCAGCGAATAAAGTTTCAGTAAATTGCTAATTTGACATGATATCCTTCACACCAGAGAATAAAGTTACAGTCAATAGTTAATTTGACTTTATACCCTCTACACCGGGGAAGAAAGTTAAAGTTAATTGTTAATTTGACATGATACCCTCTACAACGGAGAATAAAGTTACAATTAATTGTTAATTTAAACATGATACTCTCAACACTGAGGTAAAAACTTACAGTTAATTGTAAATTTGACATGATACCCTCTGAGTCGGGCAATATAGTTACAGTTAATTGTTAATTTAGACATGAAACCCTCTACACCGGTGAATAATGTTACAGTTATTTGTTAATTTAGACATGACACCCTCTACACCGGGGAATAAATTTACAGTTAATTGTTAATTTAGACATGATGCCCTCTACACCGGGGAATACAGTTGCAGTTAATTGTTAATTTAGACATGATACCTTCTACACCGAGTAATAAAGTTACAGTTAAATGTTTATTTCACATGATACCTTCTACACCGGCGAAAACATTTACAGTTAATTGAAATTTAACATGATGCCCTCTACAAAGGTGAATTTAATTACATTTAACTGTTAATTTAGAAATGATACCATCTACACCGGGAATAAAGTTTCATTTAATTGTTAATTTGATATGATAAACTCTACACCAAGAAATAAAGTTACTGTTAATTGTTAATTTAGTCTTGATATCTTCTACACCAGGGAATAAAGTTACAGTTAATTGTTAATTTAGACATGATACCCTCTACACTGTGGAATAAAGTTACAGTTAATTCTTAATTTAGACACGATATCCTCTACACCAGCGAATAAAGTTTCAGTAAATTGCTAATTTGACATGATATCCTTCACATCAGAGAATAAAGTTACAGTCAATAGTTAATTTGACTTTATACCCTCTACAACGGGGAAGAAAGTTACAGTCAATAGTTAATTTGACTTTATACCCTCTACAACGGGGAAGAAAGTTACAGTCAATTGTTAATTTGACTTGATACCCTCTACACTCGGGTATAAAGTTACTGTTAATTGTTAATTTGACATGATATGCTTTGAACCGTGAAATATATTTACAATTATTTCTTTTTTTAGACGTGATTCCCTCTACACCGGGAATAAAGTTACATTTAATTTTTAAATCGACATGACACCCTCTACATCGGGGAATAATGTTACATTTAATTGTTAATTTGGACAAGATACTTTCTACACCAGGGAATAACGTTTCATTTAATTGTTAATTTGATATAATACCCTCTACACCAGGCAATAAATTTACTGTTAATTTTTAATTTAGTCTTGTTACCCTCTACACCAGGGAATAAAGTTACAGTTAATTATTAATTTGAAATGATACCCTCTACACCGAGGAATAAAGTTGCAGTTATTTTTTTATTTGACATGATAACCTCCACACCGGGGAATAAGGTTACAGTTAATCGTTAATTTAGTCATGATACCCTCTACAATGTGGAATAAAGTTGCAGTTAATTGCTAATTTAAAAGGATACTCCCTACACGAGTAAATAAAGATTCTTTAAATGTTAATTTGTTATTATTAACCCTGCACCAGGGAATAAATATACTGTTAATTGTTAATTTAGAATTGATACCCTTTACACCGTGTAATAAAGTTACAGTTAATTGTTACTTTAGACATGATACCCTCCTCACCAGTGAAGAATGTTACAGATAATTGTCAATTTATGCATGATATCCTCTATAACGGGGAGTAAAGCTACAGTTAATTGTTAACTTAGACATGACACCCTCTACACTGGGTAATAATGTTACAGTTAATTCTTAATTTAGACATGATATCCTCTACACCAGCGAATAAAGTTTCAGTAAATTGCTAATTTGACATGATATCCTTCACACCAGAGAATAAAGTTACAGTCAATAGTTAATTTGACTTTATACCCTCTACACCGGGGAAGAAAGTTAAAGTTAATTGTTAATTTGACATGATACCCTCTACAGCGAGGAATATCGTTACATTTAATTGTTAGTTTGAAATGATACCATCTCCACCGGGGAATAAAGTTAGAGATAATTGTTAAATTTAGATGATACGCTCTACAACGGGAAATTAAGTTGCAGTAAATTGTTAATCTGGACATTAGATCTTCTACACTCTGGAATAAACTTACAGTTACTTATTAATTTGATATGATATGCTCTACACCGGGGAATGAAATTACAGTTCATTTTTAATTTGAAATGATAGGCTCTACACCAGTGAATAAAGTTACAATTAATTGTTAATACAGACATGATGCCCTCTACACATTGGGAAATATAGTTACAGTTAATTGTTAATTTAGACAGTGCACCCCCTAAATCGGGGAATTAATTTAAATTTCATTGTTAATTTGACATGATACGGTTTGCTCCGGGGAATATAGTTACAGTTAATTGTTTTTTTTGACATGATGCCCTCTGCACCAGGGAATAAAGTTACAGTTAATTGTTAATTTGACATGATACCCTCTACAACGGAGAATAAAGTTACAATTAATTGTTAATTTAAACATGATACTCTCAACACTGAGGATAAAAACTTACAGTTAATTGTAAATTTGACATGATACCCTCTTAGCCGGGCAATATAGTTACAGTTAATTGTTAATTTAGACATGAAACCCTCTACACCGGTGAATAATGTTACAGTTATTTGTTAATTTAGACATGACACCCTCTACACCGGGGAATAAAGTTACAGTTAATTGTTAATTTAGACATGATGCCCTCTACACCGGGGAATAAAGTTGCAGTTAATTGTTAATTTAGACATGATACCTTCTACACCGAGTAATAAAGTTACAGTTAAATGTTTATTTCACATGATACCTTCTACACCGGCGAAAACATTTACAGTTAATTGAAATTTAACATGATGCCCTCTACAAAGGTGAATTTAATTACATTTAACTGTTAATTTAGAAATGATACCATCTACACCGGGAATAAAGTTTCATTTAATTGTTAATTTGATATGATAAACTCTACACCAAGAAATAAAGTTACTGTTAATTGTTAATTTAGTCTTGATATCCTCTACACCGGGGAATAAAGTTAATGTTAAAGTTAATTATTAACGTGACATGATACCCTTTATAACGGGGAATAAAGTTTCAGTTAATTGTAAATTTAGACATAATACCCTCTACACCTGTGGAATAAAGTTAGATTTATTTGTTAATTTGACATGTTATCCTCTACACCGGGGAATAAAGCTACAGTTAATTGTTAATTCAGACATGATGCCCTCTACACCTGGGGAATACAGTTACAGTTAATTGTTAATTTAGGCAGTCTACCACCTAAACCGGGGAATTAACTAAATTTCATTTTTAATTTGACCTGACACCGTTTGTACCGTGGAATATAGTTACAATTATTGTTTTTTCTGACATGATGCCCTCTACACCGGGGAATAAAGTTACAGTTAATTGTTAATTTGACGTCATAACCCCCACACCGGGGAATATAGTTATAGTTAATTGTTTTTTTAAGACATGATACCCTTCACAGCGGGGAATAAAATTACTGTTAATTGTTTTTTTGGTCATGATAGCCTCTACACCAGGGAATAAAGTTACAGTTAATTATTAATTTGACATGATACGCTCGACAACGGAGAATAAAGTTACAGTTAATTGTGAAATTGAAATGGTGCCCTCTACAGCGGGGAATAAAGTTACAGTTAATTTTTAATTTGACATGATACCCTCGACAACGGAGAATAAAGTTACAGTTAATTGTTAATTTAAACATGATACTCTCAACACTGATGATAAAAACTTACAGTTAATTGGTATTTTGACATGGTACCCTCTACACCTGGGTATATAGATACAGTTAATTGTAAATTTGACTTGATACCCCCTTAGCCGGGCAATATAGTTACAGTTAATTGTTAATTTAGACATGATACCCTCTACACCGGGGAATAAAATTACAGTTAAGTGTTAATTTGACATGAAACCCTCTATACCGGTGAATAATGTTACAGCTAATTGTTAATTTAGACATGATACCCTCTACACCGAGGAATAACGTTACAGTTAATTGTTAATTTAGACATGATGCCCTCTGTACCGGGGAATAAAGTTACAGTTAATTGTTAATTTAGACATGATACCCTCTACACCAGGGAAGAAAGCTATAGTTAATTGTTAATATATGCATGATACCCTATATAACGGGGAGTAAAGCTACAGTTAATTGTTACTTTAAACATGATACCCTTAACACCAGTTAATAATGTTACAATTAATTGTTAATTTAGACATGATACCCTCTACAATGTGGAATAATGTTGCAGTTAATTGTTAATTTGACTTGAAATCCTTCAAACCAGTGAATAAAGTTACATTTATTTGTTAATTTGACATGATATCCTCTACACTGGGGTAGAAAGTTAAAGTCAATTGTTAATTTGACTTGATACCCTCTACACCGGGGAATAAGGTTACAGTTATTTTTTTATTTGACATGATAACCTTTGCACCAGGAAACATATTTTCATTTTTTTTTAGACATGATGCCCTCTACACCAGGGAATAACGTTGCAGATAATTGTTAATTAAGACATGATGCCCTCTACACCTGTGGAATAAAGTTAGATTTATTTGTTAATTTGACATGATATCCTCTACACCGGGGAATAAAGCTACAGTTAATTGTTAATTCAGACATGATGCTTTCTACACCCGGGGAATATAGTTACAGTTAATTGTTAATTTGACTTCATAACCCCTATACTGGGGAATATAGTTACAGTTGATTGTTTTTTTTAGACATGATGCCCTTCACAGCTGGGAATAAAATTACTGTTAATTGTTTTTTTGGACATGATACCCTCTACACCAGGGAATAAAGTTACAGTTAATTTTTAATTTGACATGTTAACCTCGACAACGGAGAATAAAGTTATAGTTAATTGTTAAATTGAAATGGTGCCCTCTACACCGGGGAATAAAGTTACAGTTAATTTTTAATTTGACATGATACCCTCGACAACGGAGAATAAAGTTACAGTTAATTGTTAATTTAAACATGATACTCTCAACACTGATGATAAAAACTTACAGTTAATTGGTATTTTGACATGGTACCCTCTACACCTGAGTATATAGATACAGTTAATTGTAAATTTGACATGATACCTTCTTAACCGGGCAATGTAGTTACAGTTAATTGTTAATTTAGACATGAATCCCTCTACACCGGGGAATAAAATTACAGTTAATTGTTAATTTGACATGAAACCCTCTACACCGGTGAATGATGTTACAGCTAATTGTTAATTTAGACATGATACCCTCTACACCGAGGAATAACGTTACAGTTAATTGTTAATTTAGACATGATGCCCTCTACACCGGGGAATAAAGTTGCAGTTAATTGTTAATTTAGACATGATACCTTCTACACCGAGGAATAAAGGTGAGGTTAATTGTTAAATTGAAATGATACCTTCTACACCGGCGAATAAATTTACAGTTAATTGAAATTTGACATGATGCCCTCTACAACGGTGATTTTAATAAAAGTTAACTGTGAATTTAGAAATTACACCCTCTACACCGGGAATAAAGTTTCATTTGATTGTTAATTTGATATGATAACCTGTACACCAGGGAATAAAGTTATTGTTAATTGTTAATTTATTCTTGACTTCCTCTACACCGGGGAATAAAGTTACAGTTAATTATTAATGTGACATGATACCCTCTGTACCGGGGAATAAAGTTACAGTTAATTGTTAATTTAGACATGATACCCTCTACACCAGGGAAGAAAGCTATAGTTAATTGTTAATTTATGCATGATACCCTATATAACGGGGAGTAAAGCTACAGTTAATTGTTACTTTAAACATGATACCCTTAACACCAGTTAATAATGTTACAATTAATTGTTAATTTAGACATGATACCCTCTACAATGTGGAATAATGTTGCAGTTAATTGTTAATTTGACATGAAATCCTTCAAACCAGTGAATAAAGTTACATTTATTTGTTAATTTGACATGATATCCTCTACACTGGGGTAGAAAGTTAAAGTCAATTGTTAATTTGACTTGATACCCTCTACACCGGGGAATAAGGTTACAGTTATTTTTTTATTTGACATGATAACCTTTGCACCAGGAAACATATTTTCATTTTTTTTTTAGACATGATGCCCTCTACACCAGGGAATAACGTTGCAGATAATTGTTAATTAAGACATGATGCCCTCTACACCTGTGGAATAAAGTTAGATTTATTTGTTAATTTGACATGATATCCTCTACACCGGGGAATAAAGCTACAGTTAATTGTTAATTCAGACATGATGCTTTCTACACCCGGGGAATATAGTTACAGTTAATTGTTAATTTGACTTCATAACCCCTATACTGGGGAATATAGTTACAGTTGATTGTTTTTTTTAGACATGATGCCCTTCACAGCTGGGAATAAAATTACTGTTAATTGTTTTTTTGGACATGATACCCTCTACACCAGGGAATAAAGTTACAGTTAATTTTTAATTTGACATGTTAACCTCGACAACGGAGAATAAAGTTATAGTTAATTGTTAAATTGAAATGGTGCCCTCTACACCGGGGAATAAAGTTACAGTTAATTTTTAATTTGACATGATACCCTCGACAACGGAGAATAAAGTTACAGTTAATTGTTAATTTAAACATGATACTCTCAACACTGATGATAAAAACTTACAGTTAATTGGTATTTTGACATGGTACCCTCTACACCTGAGTATATAGATACAGTTAATTGTAAATTTGACATGATACCTTCTTAACCGGGCAATGTAGTTACAGTTAATTGTTAATTTAGACATGAATCCCTCTACACCGGGGAATAAAATTACAGTTAATTGTTAATTTGACATGAAACCCTCTACACCGGTGAATGATGTTACAGCTAATTGTTAATTTAGACATGATACCCTCTACACCGAGGAATAACGTTACAGTTAATTGTTAATTTAGACATGATGCCCTCTACACCGGGGAATAAAGTTGCAGTTAATTGTTAATTTAGACATGATACCTTCTACACCGAGGAATAAAGGTGCAGTTAATTGTTAAATTGAACTGATACCTTCTACACCGGCGAATAAATTTACAGTTAATTGAAATTTGACATGATGCACTCTACAACGGTGATTTTAATAACAGTTAACTGTTAATTTAGAAATTATACCCTCTACACCGTGGAATAAAGTTTCATTTAATTGTTAATTTTATATGATAAACTGTACACCAGGGAATAAAGTTATTGTTAATTGTTAATTTATTCTTGACTTCCTCTACACCGGGGAATAAAGTTACAGTTAATTATTAATGTGACATGATACCCTCTGTACCGGGGAATAAAGTTACAGTTAATTGTTAATTTAGACATGATACCCTCTACACCGGGGAATGAAAGCTAGAGTTAATTGTTAATTTATGCATGATACCCTATATAACGGGGAGTAAAGCTACAGTTAATTGTTACTTTAAACATGATACCCTTAACACCGGTTAATAATGTTACAATTAATTGTTAATTTAGACATGATACCCTCTACAATGTGGAATAATGTTGCAGTTAATTGTTAATTTGACATGAAATCCTTCAAACCAGAGAATAAAGTTACATTTATTTGTTAATTTGACATGATATCCTCTACACTGGGGTAGAAAGTTAAAGTCAATTGTTAATTTGGCTTGATAACCTCTACACCGGGGAATAAAGTTACAGTTATTTTTTTATTTGACATGATAACCTTTGCACCAGGAAACATATTTTCATTTTTTTTAGACATGATGCCCTCTACACCAGGGAATAACGTTGCAGATAATTGTTAATTAAGACATGATGCCCTCTACACCTGTGGAATAAAGTTAGATTTATTTGTTAATTTGACATGATATCCTCTACACCGGGGAATAAAGCTACAGTTAATTGTTAATTCAGACATGATGCTTTCTACACCCGGGGAATATAGTTACAGTTAATTGTTAATTTGACTTCATAACCCCTATACTGGGGAATATAGTTACAGTTGATTGTTTTTTTTAGACATGATGCCCTTCACAGCTGGGAATAAAATTACTGTTAATTGTTTTTTTGGACATGATACCCTCTACACCAGGGAATAAAGTTACAGTTAATTTTTAATTTGACATGTTAACCTCGACAACGGAGAATAAAGTTACAGTTAATTGTTAAATTGAAATGGTGCCCTCTGCACCGGGGAATAAAGTTACAGTTAATTTTTAATTTGACATGATACCCTCGACAACGGAGAATAAAGTTACAGTTAATTGTTAATTTAAACATGATACTCTCAACACTGATGATAAAAACTTACAGTTAATTGGTATTTTGACATGGTACCCTCTACACCTGAGTATATAGATACAGTTAATTGTAAATTTGACATGATACCTTCTTAACCGGGCAATGTAGTTACAGTTAATTGTTAATTTAGACATGAATCCCTCTACACCGGGGAATAAAATTACAGTTAATTGTTAATTTGACATGAAACCCTCTACACCGGTGAATGATGTTACAGCTAATTGTTAATTTAGACATGATACCCTCTACACCGAGGAATAACGTTACAGTTAATTGTTAATTTAGACATGATGCCCTCTACACCGGGGAATAAAGTTGCAGTTAATTGTTAATTTAGACATGATACCTTCTACACCGAGGAATAAAGGTGCAGTTAATTGTTAAATTGAACTGATACCTTCTACACCGGCGAATAAATTTACAGTTAATTGAAATTTGACATGATGCACTCTACAACGGTGATTTTAATAACAGTTAACTGTTAATTTAGAAATTATACCCTCTACACCGTGGAATAAAGTTTCATTTAATTGTTAATTTTATATGATAAACTGTACACCAGGGAATAAAGTTATTGTTAATTGTTAATTTATTCTTGACTTCCTCTACACCGGGGAATAAAGTTACAGTTAATTATTAATGTGACATGATACCCTCTGTACCGGGGAATAAAGTTACAGTTAATTGTTAATTTAGACATGATACCCTCTACACCGGGGAATGAAAGCTAGAGTTAATTGTTAATTTATGCATGATACCCTATATAACGGGGAGTAAAGCTACAGTTAATTGTTACTTTAAACATGATACCCTTAACACCGGTTAATAATGTTACAATTAATTGTTAATTTAGACATGATACCCTCTACAATGTGGAATAATGTTGCAGTTAATTGTTAATTTGACATGAAATCCTTCAAACCAGAGAATAAAGTTACATTTATTTGTTAATTTGACATGATATCCTCTACACTGGGGTAGAAAGTTAAAGTCAATTGTTAATTTGGCTTGATAACCTCTACACCGGGGAATAAAGTTACAGTTATTTTTTTATTTGACATGATAACCTTTGCACCAGGAAACATATTTTCATTTTTTTTAGACATGATGCCCTCTACACCAGGGAATAACGTTGCAGATAATTGTTAATTAAGACATGATGCCCTCTACACCTGTGGAATAAAGTTAGATTTATTTGTTAATTTGACATGATATCCTCTACACCGGGGAATAAAGCTACAGTTAATTGTTAATTCAGACATGATGCTTTCTACACCCGGGGAATATAGTTACAGTTAATTGTTAATTTGACTTCATAACCCCTATACTGGGGAATATAGTTACAGTTGATTGTTTTTTTTAGACATGATGCCCTTCACAGCTGGGAATAAAATTACTGTTAATTGTTTTTTTGGACATGATACCCTCTACACCAGGGAATAAAGTTACAGTTAATTTTTAATTTGACATGTTAACCTCGACAACGGAGAATAAAGTTACAGTTAATTCTTAAATTGAAATGGTGCCCTCTGCACCGGGGAATAAAGTTACAGTTAATTTTTAATTTGACATGATACCCTCGACAACGGAGAATAAAGTTACAGTTAATTGTTAATTTAAACATGATACTCTCAACACTGATGATAAAAACTTACAGTTAATTGGTATTTTGACATGGTACCCTCTACACCTGAGTATATAGATACAGTTAATTGTAAATTTGACATGATACCTTCTTAACCGGGCAATGTAGTTACAGTTAATTGTTAATTTAGACATGAATCCCTCTACACCGGGGAATAAAATTACAGTTAATTGTTAATTTGACATGAAACCCTCTACACCGGTGAATGATGTTACAGCTAATTGTTAATTTAGACATGATACCCTCTACACCGAGGAATAACGTTACAGTTAATTGTTAATTTAGACATGATGCCCTCTACACCGGGGAATAAAGTTGCAGTTAATTGTTAATTTAGACATGATACCTTCTACACCGAGGAATAAAGGTGCAGTTAATTGTTAAATTGAACTGATACCTTCTACACCGGCGAATAAATTTACAGTTAATTGAAATTTGACATGATGCACTCTACAACGGTGATTTTAATAACAGTTAACTGTTAATTTAGAAATTATACCCTCTACACCGTGGAATAAAGTTTCATTTAATTGTTAATTTTATATGATAAACTGTACACCAGGGAATAAAGTTATTGTTAATTGTTAATTTATTCTTGACTTCCTCTACACCGGGGAATAAAGTTACAGTTAATTATTAATGTGACATGATACCCTCTGTACCGGGGAATAAAGTTACAGTTAATTGTTAATTTAGACATGATACCCTCTACACCGGGAATGAAAGCTAGAGTTAATTGTTAATTTATGCATGATACCCTATATAACGGGGAGTAAAGCTACAGTTAATTGTTACTTTAAACATGATACCCTTAACACCGGTTAATAATGTTACAATTAATTGTTAATTTAGACATGATACCCTCTACAATGTGGAATAATGTTGCAGTTAATTGTTAATTTGACATGAA
Organism: Squalus acanthias; assembly: GCA_030390025.1. Lineage (NCBI taxonomy): Eukaryota > Metazoa > Chordata > Chondrichthyes > Squaliformes > Squalidae > Squalus > Squalus acanthias. The sequence continues at coordinate 146,676 of JASTWF010000968.1, forward strand.
ATCCTTCAAAC
>JASTWF010000969.1:0-79197 GCA_030390025.1 Squalus acanthias
GGATCTGGCAGAGTGCGGGAATCCGTGAGACTGGGATCTGGCAGAGTGCGGGAAACCGTGAGACTGGGATCTGGCAGAGTGCGGGAATCCGTGGGACTGGGATCTGGCAGAGTGCGGGAACCCGTGAGACTGGGATCTGGCAGAGTGCCTGAACCCGTGAGACTGGGATCTGGCAGAGTGCAGGAATCCGTGGGACTGGGAACTGGCAGAGTTTAGAATACAGTGGGACTGGGAACTGGCAGAGTGCGGGAACCCGTGGGACTGGGATCTGACAGAGTGTGGGTACACGTGGGACTGGGATCTGGCAGAGTGCGGGAATCTGTGGGACTGCGATCTGTCAGAATGTGGGTACCCGTGGTACTGGTATCTGGCAGAGTTTGGAATACAGTGGGACTGGTATCTGGCTGAGTGCGGGAACCCTTATACTGGGATCGGGTAGAATGCTTGTACACGTGGGACTGGAATCTGGCAGGCTGCAGGAAACTTTGGGACCGGGAACTGGCAGATTGATGGGATCCCGTAGGACTGGGATTTGGCAGAGTTTGGGATACAGTGGGTTTGAGATCTGGCAGAGTGCGGAAATCTGTGGAACTGGGATCTGGAAGAGTTTGGGATACCGTGGGACTGGGATCAGGCAGAGTGCGGTTACACGTGAGAGTGGGATCTGACAGAGTGCGAGAACCCGTGAGACTGGGATCTGGCAGAGTGTGGGATGCCGTGGGACTGGAATATGTCAGAGTGTGGGACCCGTGGGACTGGGATCTGGAAGAGTTTTGGATACCGTAAGACGGGTCATTTTGGGGTTGGCATGCTGTAAATAGTGGGGTGCCGCAAGCGTCAGTGCTTGGGCCACAGCTATTCACAATCTACATCAATGATTTGGATGAGGGGACCAAATGTAATATATCCAAGTTTGCTGACGTTATAAAGCTTGGTGGGAATGTAATTTGTGAGAAGGATGCAAGGAGGCTTCAAGGGGATATAGACAGGCTAAGTGAATGGGCAAGAACATGGCAAATGGAATATAACGTGGAGAAATGTGAAGTTATCCACTTTGGTAGGAAATATAGAAAAGCAGTGTATTTTTAAATTGCGAGAGATTGGGAAGTGTTGGTGTTCAGAGGGACCTCGGCGTTCCTGTACACAAATCACTGAAAGTTCACATGCAGGTACAGCAAGCAATTAGGAAAGCAAAAGATATGTTGGCCTTTATTACAATAGGATTTGAGCATAAGAGTTATGAGGTGTTAGTACAATTATGTAGGGTCATCGTAAGACCACACCTGAAGTATTGTGTACTGTTTTGATCTCTTTAACTAAAGAAGGATATACTTGCCATAGAGGCAGGGCAATGAAAGTTCACCAGACTGATTCCTGGGATGGGGGGATTGTCCTTTAATTAGAGATTGAGTAGACTAGGCCTATATTATCTAGGGTTGAGAAGAATTATAGGTGATGTAATTGAAACATAAAAATTCTCATAGGACTTGACAGGATAGATGCTGGGAGGATGGTTCACCTGGCTGGGGAGTCAAGAAACAGGGGTCACAGTCTCAGAGTAAGGGGTCAGCCATTTAGGACTGAGATGAGCAGAAGTTTCTTCACTGAGAGGGTGGTGAATCTTTAAAATTCTCTACCCCAAAGGGCTGTGGAGGCCCAGTCGTTAAGTATTTTCAAGAGATAGATTGATAGATATTTGAATACTAATGGGATCAAGGGATATGGGGATACTGCAGGAAAGTGGAGATGAGGTAGAATATCAGCGATGATCTTATTGAATGTCTGCGCAGGCTCGAAGAGCCAAATGGCCTACTCCTGCTCCTATTTCTTATTTTCTTATGTTCTTACAACAACACGCAAGGGTAGGCACTTATGTATTTTATCCAATGTGCAAATGAAGTTTCTGTTAATGTGCTATCAAACATTGAAATCTTGATTTTCAAAACTTTCCGTTCTTGGACAGATTTGTGTGCACCCTTGGAAGTGGATTAGGGAATTGCAGTGAATGGTGAGAGATAACGGTATACCCCGCAATGCTCAAGAGTGTGAAGGAATGGCGTGGGCATTGCAGGGATGCTTTATGGTGTTGGAGTGGGGTGGTGCCAACTTGGCGCATCAGGTGGCAGCCAGGGTGTGCAGCTTCAAGTGAAGTAACTCTGGCCATGGTGCCGCCATCCCTGGCGTCCCGGGCAGCAGTGTGGACGGGTGCTGATGCTCTGGGTCCTGTGCAGCATCAGTTGTTTGAAGATAAGTGTTGTGTTGTTGGAGCTGGTGGTGCACCTGGTGCTTCTGGAGCTGGGTCTGATCTTGTTGGGATTCTGAGGACCAAGTTCAGATAGTTTCAATACCACCGATGCAGATGTTATAGATGGTGGGTGAAGTTGAGATGACAGAACCGATCTGTCAATGGTGAAAGAGGTTATTCCAATGAGGTGACACTGGATACAGCGTTTACTCCAAAAACCTGCAACCTGCATAAAGCTCAATCTGACTTCCCAATGCAGTTAGCAACAGCTTCAGAGCTTGGAAAGTGAACAGCTGTGAGACGGGAGCTTTTATAGCACATTTCCAGCTGCCAATTAATGAGATGATTCCCTGGACATTCAACTCCCGCCCTGCTTACCTGACGAGATCCCCGAGTAGCGTGGAGCCCGTGGGCTACCTGGGAAACTCTGAAGGTGAGCTCAAAATTCTTTTTAAATTGCTCTAAACAAGGTCATAATGACCTAACTTGCCTCCGCCGCCGCTGCGTGTCGGGTCTGTTCTGAGTTGACAGACCCTACATCTGGGAAGTCGTGTGGCGGCGGATAACAAAAGAAAATCCCACCCGACCCGTCACCAAATGCGCCCGCTGACCCCCCGAGAAATTCCGTCTCAGTGTCTGTCACAGGTATTCAGACTGCCGCCCGCCCAGTAGCTCCCAGGTTGAAATGTACTGGTCCTTGGAGCGCAGGGAATTGATTGAAATTCACTGATGTCAGGTTACACCTGGCGATTAGCGCCAGCTACAGATGTGGGGTGTTCGGGTGCTGCACAGCCAGGACCACAGAATCCAATCTCGCGCCCATAATGACAATATTAATGGTCCGGTAGCACAGTGCTTATATTACTGTGCTAATAATCCAGTGGCCTGGACTAATGGTCCAGAGACACGCGGTCTAGCTGTTCTCCTGATCGAGCTCACTGCCTCGGCCGAGGGTTCTTGTTATTAAACTGAGAGCAGTGTTTGTTCCCATACTGTCTAGATTTATTTCCGTGCTCCTTCAACACAGTCCCGTGATTATTGTGGGGATCTTATTTTAACAGTAACTAAAAACAAGATGTTTCAGTTCTTTAAACAGGAACTGCAGTTTCATGAAATGACGTGTATATTCAAAAGCTCTAACATTCCTTTCTGTAAAGAAGGTGACTGTCAAATGCTTTGTCATCAAATTCAGTATCTTAGCAACAATTTAATTGGTCACTGTTAACAGTAAGAGATTTAGATGGTTTATGACAATTAGATTTTCAGAGGCGATGGAGCCTATTTCTAACAATGACTATTTTATTGATGTATTTCTATCGAGGCGGCGCTGCTTAATGTTCTGTACAGCGGGAACTGACGGTGGATTCAGTAAACCCGCAGTGTCAGGTTTGGTGGTGTAAAAATCCGTTATTGGAATCGCAGCTTCATGTTTAGAAAAACTGGCTGAATGTCCAGGGTTAATGTTCTTCACTAAACTCCGAACATGTGATGTTGCTTTTGTTACTTCAGTGTTCAGTTATTTTCGCTGAGTGGTTTCCTCTATTGCCAGTGTAACAATCTGTCAGATCTCAGCACAAGAGACCTTGGCTCCAATTTATATCAGAAAGACCGTGAAACATTCAGTGTAAAATTCTGTCTGTGTATTCGGCAGTCCAGGAGTAGGGACATCTTCTGGAATAAATTTAATACAATGGTCACAATATTAAAATAAGATTATAAAGCTGTTGTGTTCACAGAATCCCCACAGTGCAGATAGAGGCCATTTCGGCCCATCGAGCCTGCACCGACACATATCCCACCCTATCCCCGTAACCCCACGTATTTAATCCCCCTTACACTAATTGTCAATTTATTATTACCAAATCAACCTAACCCGCACATCTTTGGACTGTGGGAGGAAACCGGAGCACCCGGAGGGAACCCACGCAGACATGGGGAGAATGTGCAAACTCCACACAGACAGTCACCCGAGGCCGGATTCGAACCTGGGTCCCTGGCGCTGTGAGGCATCAGTGCTAACCACTATGCCACCGTGTTGGAACAGTAGGTTATATGGATACTCTTAATTCGTAAAACGACCTCTTGCCATGGTTTAAAAATGCTTCTTATATACATAAAGACTGTTTCAACCCCTTTCTGAAAAGTGAATATTGCTCCAGGAGTTCGCACATGTTCTAACATTTGCACATGTCCGCCTGCCGTTCTGGCATCTTCCTACAGAAGCAGTGAAAAGACATTCCAGTTCATCGGTTTGAGTTTGAGCAATGCCATCGAGATTCACCAGTGATTAATTAATTCATGTTTGTAAAGCACACTTCCTGTAAGATTCACATTTACTGTTGGTCTAACTCATCTTCTGTCACGTTCGTTTCCTGTTACACCTCAGACATCACAGTTCTAGTGAATCCTTTCACTCGTTCCCAATGGCTGTGTATCTGCGAGTTCTAATTACATGATACACGTTTATTCATGTTACAACTGTTTACAAAGTGACTTTATATGATTGATTGTTAATACTAGTTCCAGATAATTAACACATGATATAAATATGGGACAATACAAGACCATAGACACATAGGAACATTTGGATTCCATTCAGGAAGGCTATCCTGTTCCGCCAATAACTTAATGAGAGCAGGCAAAGTAGTTGGCTCTGTTGCGCAGGCGCAGTCTCACTCTCTTGCTCTCACGCAGGCGCAGTCTTGCTCCCTGCCGTTATTCCGGGGATTCTCAGTCACGGGTCAGTTTGCCTCTTGTGCCGGGCGGCGCGGGGCGAACGGCGAGAGACGGTAAGGAGCAGGTACGTTCTCCGGGAAACAGGGGTGTCGCTGCAGTGAATCCGGAGATGTCCAGTGGGCTGGGTTTGCTGTGTGCCGGGCCGGGCGGCGCGGGCCGGTGTGTGAGTGACGGTAAGAAACAGGATGGTTCCCCGTGTTACAGGGGCCGCGCTCTGTGACTGAGGGTACTCGGCTCCATTCAGCACACGGCCTGACAGCGCGGCTGCTCAGCCCGTGGTTTAGATCACAGCGAGGGACTTTAAAGTGTCGCAGGGTTGTGTTGGGATATAAATCCCACGGAAATGCATTGAACCAGGTCATAAGGGATGGTCCGGTAGAAAAGCACCAGGGAATGGATTGAAACGTGTCCTAATACAGGAGATGGCTCGGAATATAAACCCCAGGGAATGAACTGATCCGGGTCATAACACAGGGGATGGCCCGGGATATAAAGTCCAGGGAATGGACTGAACAGGGTCATAATACAGGGGATGATCCGGGGATGGAGGATGGCGCCAGTGAGATCGGACAGTGTCAGCATTGTGAAGAGAAAAGGCGCATTTCCGTCTGGGTGAGTGAAAATGCGGACCTCTCACGCGGTCGGACTTTCAGTATGAGGAAAAATACCAAATTAAACACACAGCCACGGAGCTGAGGGTTTGTAGAGTTGCACAATTTGTAATGCAACTGCCAGTGAGATCAGAAATGTGCAACATAGTTGGGGGGGAGCGTTTGGGCCCCGTGAGATCAGCTACTGTGCAGTACCCCACAAGTCACAGCCTGCCAGCCCGAAAATTACCTGTTTCATCCTACTCTCGGTTTTCTATCCGTCAACCAATCCTCAATCCATGCTAGTATATTCCCCCAGTCCAATGAGCCCTAATTTTGTTTAATAATCTCTTGAGTGGCACCTTCTCAAATGCCTCGAAAAATCCAAATACACCACATCAACTGGTTCCCCCGTATCAATTCTGCTAGTTACAACCTCAAAACACTCATAACAGATTCGTGAACCATGATTTCCCTTTCATAAATCTTTGTTGACTCTGCCCATTCCTATTATTATTTTCTAAGTTCCCTGTTTCCACGTCCTTAATAATAGATTCAGGCATTCTCCCTACGACGGATGTCAGGCTAACTGGTGCCGAGATCCCCGTATTCTCTCTCCCTACTTCCCTAAATAATGGGGTTGCATTTGTTGCCTTCCAATCTGTCAGAACTGTTCTAGAACCTATCGAATTCTGCAAGATGACAACCAATGCATCCACTATCTCTATAGCCATCAATTTCAAAACCCTAGGATGTAGTCCATCAGGTAGAGGGGATTTATCGGCTTTCAATCCCATTAATTTCTCCTGTAATATTTTTTTACTAATACTAATTCATTTCGGTTCCTCATTCTCGCTAGACTCTTGGTTCTCCACTATTTCTGGGAGTTTTTTTGTGTCTTCTTCTGTGAAGCCACACAACAAATTATTTGTTTAATTTTACTGCCATTTCCTTATTCCTCATTATAATTTCTCCTGTCTCAGCTTGTAAGAAACCCACTTCTACTTTCTCTGATCTTTTCCTTTTTACATCCCAACAAAACTTTTTACAGTCTCTTGTTATGTCTTTCTCTAGTTGTCGCTCGCATTGCATTTTCCTTTTCTTTGTCAATTTTTTGGTCCTCCTTTGAAAAATTCTAAAAGTCTCTCAATCCTCAGGCTTACTACTCTTTTTGGCAATATTATATCCCTCTTCCTTTAATCTAATACTATTTTAATTTCTCATGTTTGCCACCGTTGGACCATTATTCACATCGTGTTTTTATGAAAGAATGTATATTTGTTGCCAATTATGGATTATTCCTTCAAATGTTTGCCATTGCTTTTCTATTGTCATATCTTTGAATCTAGTTTCCCAACCTGCCTTAGCCAATTCGCCTCTCATACCTACGTAGTTTGCTTTGTTCAGGTTTAGGGCCCCAGTTTCGGACTTAAATAAATCAATCTCAAACACAGCATAAAATGTTATTATTTTATGATCACTTGTCCCCAGAGGTTACTTTGCTACAATGTTATTAATTATCACTGTCTCATTGCACAGTACTAGATCGAAAATAAACAATTTCTTCGTAGGTTCCTTGACATACTGATCTAGAAAACAATCTTGAATGCATTCCATGAACTCTACCTCAGCACTATTTCTGCAAATATGGTTCCCCAGTCTATATGAAAGTTAAAGTTCCCCATGATTAATGTATTACTGTTGTTGCATGCATCTCCAATGTCCTGATTTATACTCTGCTAGACAGTACAACCACTGATGGATGGCCTATAGACTACACCCACTTATGTTTTCTGCCTCTCGTTGTTTCTCAGCTCCACCCAAGCTGATTCTACATTTTATTTTTCAGTGGACGTTCCTTTCTCTGTACTGTCTTTATTCACTTCTTTATTTTAAGGACTGCACCTCCACCTTTACCATTCTGGCTGTTTCTTCTAAAAGTCAAATATCGTGGAATATTTAGTACTCAACCTTGGTCACTCTGAAATCACGTCCCTGTAATGGTTATTAAATCCAATCTATTTATTTCAATCTGCGCTATTAATTCATCTATTTTGTTGTGAATGCTTCGTGCATTCAGATATAGAATCTTCAGCTTTAATTGTTTATCAATTTTTCCCTGGTATCACTTTAGTCACTAATGCCTATTACCTTTATTAATATTTCTGTCCCTTCGAAACTCACTCTGCTAATCTTTACCCAGTTTACGACTCAAATGTGTGTAAACCGGAGAGGATGGGCCTAGTGAGGTCAGACAGTGTGTAACCCGGGGAGGATGGGGCAAGTGAGGTCAGATAGTGTGTAACAGGAAGGATGGGCCCAGTGAGATCAGGCAGTGTGTAACCCGGGGAGGATGGGCCAAGTGAGATCAGACAGTGTGTAACAGAGAGGATGGGCGCAGTGAGATCAGGCAGTGTGTAACCCGGGGAGGATGGGCCCAGAGAGATCAGACAGTGTTTATCCCGGTGTGGATGGGGCAAGTGAGATCAGACAGTGCATAACCCGGGGAGAATGGGCCCCGTGAGATCAGGCAGTGTGTAACCCGGGGAGGATGGGCCAAGTGAGATCAGACAGTGTGTAACAGGGAGGATGGGCCCAGTGAGATCAGGCAGTGTGTAACCCGGGGAGGATGGGCCAAGTGAGATCAGACAGTGTGTAAAAGGGAGGATGGGCCCAGTGAGATCAGGCAGTGTGTAACCTGGGGAGGATGGGCCCAGTGAGATCAGACAGTGTGTAAACCGGGGAGGATGGACCAAGTGAGATCAGACAGCGTGTGACCCGGGGAGGATGGGCCCAGTGAGATCAGAGAGTGTGTAACCCGGGGAGGATGGGCCCAGTGAGATCAGGCAGTGTGCAACCCGGGAAGGATGGGCCCAGTGAGATAGACAGTGTGTAACCGGGGGAGGATGGGCCCAGTGAGATAAGACAGCGTGTGACCCGGGGAGGATGGGCCCAGTGAGATCAGACAGTGTGTAACAGGGAGGATGGGCCCAGTGAGATCAGGTAGTGTGTAACCCGGGGAGGATGGGCCCAGTGATATCAGACAGTGTTTAACCCGGGAAGGATGGGCCCAGTGAGATCAGACAGTGGATAACCTGGGGAGGATGGCCCCAGTGAGATCCGACAGTGTGAAACCCGAGGAGGATGGGCCCAGTGAGATCAGACAGTGTGGACCCCGGGGAGGATGGGCCCAGTGAGATCAGACAGTGTGTAACTCGGGGAGGATGGGCCCAGTGAGATCAAACAGTGTGTAACCCGAGGAGGATGCGCACAGTGAGATCAGACATTGTGTAACCCGGGGAGGATGGGCACAGTGAGATCAGACAGTGTGTAATCCGGGAAGGATGGGCCCAGTGAGATGAGACAGTGTGTAACCCGGGGGGTATGGGCCCAGTGAGATCAGACAGTATGTAACCCGGGGAGGATGGGCCCAGTGAGATCAGACAGTGTGTAACACGGGGAGGATGGTCCCAGCGAGATCAGACAGTGTGTAACCCGGGGAGGATGGGCCCAGTGAGATCAGACAGTGTGTAACCCGGGGAGGACAGGCACAGTGAGATCAAACAGTGTGTAACAGGGAGGATGGGCCCAGTGAGATCAGGCAGTGTGTGACCCAATGGGATGGGCCCAGTGAGATCAGGCAGTGTGTGACCCAATGGGATGGGGCCAATGAGATCAGACAATATATGTTTGTCTCACTCGCCGAGAGCAAACGTTGCCTTTCCGCCCGAACTTTGGGGATTTGCGGGAATCTCTGGCGGGAGGGCCCGAGATCTGAGAAAAGTGACAGAATCAAACATAAATACTCAGCCCTGAACCAGAAGAGGCGGAGCATGCCGGCAGCTAGTGTTCCTACTATTATCTTGGCAATCCATCAGATACAGCACTGGATATCCGGCTGTAAACTGTAGATAGACACAGATTATCATAAACCGAAGCATTGAACAGGGCAGAAATCGGGCGTTGTTTCAAATAGACAGCTATTGTATCACTGTGCGCGGCTGAGGAAGTCCATCGCTGGCCATTATTGCAGGAAGCTTGACGTAAAATTGAGTGGCAATTTCGCGCAATGGGATGGTTTTTTCTGGGAAATGAACGGTATTGCTGTGGAGAAGGAACTTGCACAAAACAGGCCCGTCACTGGGGATAAGGCAGGAAACAGCAGCGAATAAATTAGTAAAATGGCTGTGTTGTGTCACCTGGAGCGGCGGACTGATGTTCAGTATTAGAACTGATGATAACTCAGGACAATGCTGAGTTGCATGAGCTGAAGATATTAACTGTCAGTGCTCTCTGCCATTTGAAGAAAGCAAAACATGAGAGAAAAGTAATCCTTTTGTGACTGGGCAGGTGAATCCTGGATGGAGTTCTGCCAAAAATATATAGGAATGGCCATTGATTCAAAAAGCGGAGAAAGTCCCCAAAACTTAGGCCAATGCTGGAAAATGCGCACTTGTTATATGTGGAGTCTCTAACAACGGACTGAAGAATGAATAATTCACATATTGAGAAAGTGGTTAACAAAGTCATTGGAGCTTGGGCTTCATAAATAGAGGTATTGGGTAAAAAGTAGAGAAATTATGCTGAAACTTTATAAAGCGCTGGTAAGTCCACAACTGGAGTATTGCGTCCATTCTGGTCACCACACTTTAGGAAGGATGTGAAGGCCCTTGAGAGGGTGCGGAGGAGATTTACCAGAATGGTTCCGGGGATGGGGGATCTTAGCTAAAATGACAGGTTGGAGAAGCTGGATTTGTATTATTAGAGCAAAGGAGGTTGAGGGGTGATTTGATAGAGGTGTACAAGATTATGACGGGTTTGGATAGGCTAGACAGAGAAAGGCTATTCCAACTAGTTGATTGTACAAGGACTAGGGGACACAGATGTATGGTTTTTGGCAAGAGATACAGGGGGGGCTGTGAGGAAAAACCTTTTTACGCTGCGTGTGATGAGGATTTGGAACTCGCTGCCAACGGACTTGGTGGAAGGGGGCACACTCAATGTGATCAAGGGGAGACTGGATAGGTACTTGACGGGAATAAACTTGCAGGGATACTGCGATAGAGCGGGGGATTGGGAATGATTGGATTGCTCTGAAGAGAGCCGGCACTGCCTCGATGGGCTGAATGGCCTCCTTCTGTGCCGTTATGACTCTGTTACAATGACCCTATGACTATGTTGCAGCAGCAGCGGCTGTAAAATTAAGTTCATCCATAGTATTTGTTACATAAAATAATTATATTTCTGTTTTCAATTATTTACATGTCAATGATTTTCGTTTTTAAGAATAATAAAACAAAAAAAATACGTTACATTCTACTTCACTTCGTCAATATTGTTCTCATTTTCTGCTCTGCCATAATTAGATCTTCCGGTGAATGATGGAGTGATTGAGGAAGGTCCACAGCTGGAGTAAACAGGGATTGCAGACTGAGGAACAACAGCAGGTGAACCAGCACCAGAATGTGAGAGCACCAAACAGAGAGAACCCTTCCGATTCAAAGATCTTCCACTGGGGAGAAAGGTAAGAGAAAGACACGTGTCTGTTTATTAGGTTGGGCTGAACTTGCACCGACACCATCAGATCTCAATGTTAAACTAGCTTAGATCTGGTGACAAATCAAATTGAAAGATTGAACCGAAATCATTCGACAATTCTTTGATCATGATGCACAGACCAATCTGAAAAATCAGCACGGCCTATCACATTATTAATTCAAAGACTATTAAAATGATCAAAAAATATATTGATAACTACAAACATTGACAATTTTGATTTATTAATCTCGAGAGATATGTAGAATTGTAATATAATGATAAATCCGGCATTGAAATTTGCAATTTATTGACTGGCGTCCTATGTGACCCTGAAATGTGCTTCCAAACCCATATTAGCACCAGGTGCGCCTACCTAAACCTTCCCAACATTGCCTGTCTCCGCTCCTGCCTCAGCTCATCTCCTGCTGTAGCCCTCATTCATGCCCTTGTTGTCTCTGAACTCGACTATTCCAATGCGTCCTGGCCGACGTCACACAAAGCACCCTCCGTACACGTGAGTTCATTCACAGCTCTGCTGGCCGTATCCGATCTTGCACCAATTCCCGTTCTTACATATATTCAAGAAGGAGTTAGATATATTTCTTAAAGCTAAAGGGACCAAGGGATATGGGGAGAAAGCAGGGACAGGGTACTGAATTTGGATGATCAGCCATGATCTCATTGAATGGCGGAGCAGGCTCGAGTGGCTGAATGGCCTGCTCCTGCTCCTTTCTTCTATGTTTCTCTGTTTCTACTTCAACACTGTGCCGTCTAACCTACATTGACTGCTGGTCCAGCAATGCCTCGATTTAAAATGTATCTTTCTTTTTATTCATACCCTTACATATCCTCGCCGCTCCCTTTCCCTCTAACCCCTTTCTGCCCCACAAAATCCGAGTTCTCTTCGCCCCTCCAATTCGGGCCTCTGGTACAGCCCCGCTTTTCATTGCTTCACCAGAGGCGGCCATGCCTTCAGCAGTCTCGGGCCTGAGCTGTGGATTTCCCTCCCTAACCATCTCTGCTCTTAACAGGCACCTTAAATCGAACCCTTTTGAGCAAGCTTTTGATCACCTGAGCTAATATTTCCTTAAAGGTCAAATGTTGTTTGATAACAGTCCCGTGAAGCGCCTCGGGACGTTTCACTACGTTTAACGTGCTGCATAAATGCAAATTCTTGTTGATAACTGAAGGTGCGTAGAATTGTAATCTAATGATTACTAGAGGCATGATGAATTGCAATAGTTTGATAACTGCAGAGGAAGAGGTTTGTGATATAGTGATAACTGCAGGCATCAGAAATGACAAGGTATCGAAAGCTGCATGTATGTCCTATTGTAATATTGATCAATACAGACATGGAGACATGTAATATATTAAAAACTACAGCTATGTCCTATATTAGTATTAATCATCCTGTTGACAAGGACATAATGAAATGCAGCAACCGAGTTGTGTTTGTGTAAGGGATTTTCATGGGTAACAGAGACTGGGCAATAGTTAGAAACATTCTGATACATGGGCCAGAAATTCGGCACTTGCCGGGTGAGTACGCGCTGTGTGCTCATCCGTAAGGCCACCTGAAGTGCCAGTTTCATGCAGGCACTGCGCATGCGCTGGAAACCGGAACTTCCGTTCCCCTGAAGTGAGGGTTTCAGAGGTGAACTGCGTGCGCGGTAGAGGCTGCGCGGCATGCAGCGGACTTCGGTTTTTTTCAGGTTTCTCCGTGAAGAAGCTGCGCTTTTAAAAAGGAGGCGCAAGACCCGTTTTTAACAAGGTAAGTGGTTAATTAATTACAATTTAAACATTGTTTCTGAACAGTAGTTTATATTATTCGTAAGACTGCCTCTTGCCATGGTTGAACAAAAATTCTTATATAGATATCGCCTGTTTCAATACATTTTTTAAAGGAGAATATTATTCCACATGTTATTCAGCCTTCCAGCACTGGGGGCAGTGCAGTGAACATTCGCACTTGTCCCACTGCCATTCTGGCCTCTTCCAACAATCGCAGTTCAAACAATTTCCAGTCCATCTGTCTAAGTATGAGTAAGGCCATCGAGATTCATTACTCATGAATTAAAAGTCACATTTTTATGGAACACTTCCTGTACGCTTCACGCTTACATTTGGGCCAACACATCTCCTGTCACATTCACTTTCTATTATACCTCAAACATCAAAGTTCTGGTGTAACCTTTCACTCGCCGGTACAAAAGCCACAGGATCTGCTAGGGCTGTTTAAATAAGACACAGTATTAAAGTTAAAAATGTGTCGAGAGAGACTTCATGTAAATGATTGCTAATATTGATTTGAGATCATTAACCCATGATAGAAATATCGGACAGTACAATACCACAGACAGATAGGAATAAGAGGAGATCATCAGAACTTCAATACTGTGCCGCCAATCACTTGTATGACAGCTGGCAGAGCGGCAATGCTCTCTGGCACAGGCGCAGTGTCGCTCCCATGCACTCCTGCGCAGGCGCACTGTCGCTCCCTTGCTCTACCGCGCAAACGCAGTGTCGCCCCCTTGCTCTTCCGCACAGGCGCAATTCCGCACGCTTGCCCTCACGCGCAGGAGCAGTGCCGCTCCCTTGCTCATCAGGGATGTCCATTGGGCGGTGTTTTCCTGTTGTGCCGGGCGGCGCGGGCCGGTGTGTGAGTGATGGTAAGAAACAGGGTCGTTCTCCAGTTACAGGTGCCGCGCTCTGTGACTGAGGGAACTGGGCTCCATTCAGCCTGACAGCGCGGTTGCTCAGCTCCAGAGTTTATATCACAGAGCGAGGATCTTTAAAATGTAACAGGGGCTGAGCTGGGATATAAACCCAAGGAAAGGGCTGAACCGGGTCACAATACAGGAGATGGTCCGGGATATAAACCCCAGGGAATGGACTGAATCGGATCAGAATAGTGGGGATGGTCCGGGATATAAACCCCAGGGAATGGACAGAAACGAGACAGAATATTAGCGATATGTGTGCAACGTGCGGACAATCCGCTAATCCCTGTTTTTCACCTCCGTTGAAGCTGAATTTTGCACCATGGTCTTATGATATCGGTGGAGTCCATCATAAAAGATGTAATAGCAGAGCACTTGGAAAAAGTGACAGGATCGGACAAAGTCAACCTGGATTTACAAAAGGTAAATCTTGCTTGACTAATCTACTGGAATTTTTTGAGAATGTAACTGGTAGAATAGATAAGTGAGCACCAGTGCATGTGGTGTATTTGGACTTTAAGAAGGCTTTCGATAAGGTCCCGCATAAGAGATTGGCGTGCAAAGTTAAAGCACATGGGATTGGGGGTAAGGTAATGACTTGGATAGAGAACTAGTTGGCAGACAGGAAGCAAAGAGTTGGAATAAACGGGTCTTTTTCCGAGTGGCCGGCAGTGACTCGTGGGGTACCGCAGGGATCGGTCCTAGGACCCCAGTTATTCGCAATGTATATTCATGATCTGGACAAGGGAACTAGATGTAATATCTCCAAGCTTGCAGACGACACAAAGTTGGGTGGGCGTGTGTGTTGTGAGGAGGATGCAGAGAAACTCCAGTATGATTTGGACAAGTTGGGTGATTGGGCAGATGCATGGCAGATGCAGTATGATGTGGATAAATGCGAGGTTATCCACGTTGATGGCAAAAACAGGAAGGCAGATTATTATCTGAACGGCAATAGATTGTGAAAAGGGGAAGTGCAACGAGACCTGGGATTCCTTGTGCAACAGTCGTTGAAGGTAAGCATGCAGGTGCAGCAGGCGATTAAGAAGGCTAATGGTATGTTGGCCTTCATAGCGAGAGGATTCGAGTACAGGAGCAAGGATGTCTTGCTGCAGTTGTACAGGGCCTTGGTGAGACCACACCTTGAGTATTGTGTGCAGTTTTAGTCACCTTATCTGAGGAAGGATATTCTTGCCATGGAGGGAGTGCAGCGAAGATTCACCAGACTGATACCTGGGATGGCAGGAATGACGTATGAAGAGAGATTGGGACGATTGGGCTTGTATTCGCTAGAGTTTAGAAGAATGAGAGGGGATCTCATTGAAACTTATAAAATTCTAACAGGATTGGACAGACTAGATGCAGGAAGGATGTTCCCGATGGACGGGGGAATCCAGAACCAGGGGTCACAGTCTAAGGATAAGGGGTAAGCCATTTAGGACTGAGATGAGGAGGAATTTCTTCACCCAGAGAGTGGTGAACCTGTGGAATTCTCTACCACAGAAGGCAGTTGAGGCCAATTCATTAAATATATTCAAGAAGGAGTTAGATATATTTCTTAAGGCTAAAGGGATCAAGGGATATGGGGAGAAGGCAGGGACAGGGTACTGAATTTGGATGATCAGCCATGATCTCATTCAATGGCGGAACAGGCTCGAGAGGCCGAATGGCCTACTCCTGCTCCTATCATCTATCATTCTATGTTTCTATGATTATGTTTTTCTTTGGGCTTTATGGTGTGTTACAAAGCTCCCGTCATTAACTGCAGAACGTGAGTTTCTTTGGGCATCCCGTTCGATTTCGCACACCAGCAGGTTTGATGACCAAAGCTGAACGTAGTATTCCAGGTCAGGTCTGACCAAGGCTCTGAGAAAGTGAAGCATCACTTCCTCGTCTTTGTATTCCAGCACCCCTGAGTTAAAGGCCAACATTTCATGAACGAAGGGTCATCGACCTGAAACATTAACTCTGTTTCTCTCTCTACATATGCTGCCTGACCTGCTGAGTATTTCCAGGATTTTCTTTTTATTTCATTAACACTTTTGATTATTTGTTGTAACTGTGCACTAGCTTTAGTGATGTGTCTACATGGGTACTTACATCACACCACGGCTCATAATCTCTCGCCATGCAGAAAATATTCTTTTTTTTTCTCGGGTCACTTTCCCTCATTGAAATCCGCCTGCCGTACTTTTGGACACTCCCTTATTTTTTCTATGTCCTGTTGTAACTTCCTGCTCCGATCTACATAACCTACTGAGCCTGCTGACCTCGTGTATTATGCAAACTTGGATAAACAACTCTCTCTTCCTTCATTCAAGTCATTAATATATATGGTGAAAACTGCGGCCCCAGTACAGATCCCTGGGGAACATCACTTGTCAAATCCCGCCAAGCAGAGAAGGTTCTTTATACCCGTAATCTGTCCCCTACCTCCCAGCCAATCGCCAGCCGGTGTAACAAGGATTACCTCCAATTCTGTGCGCATTTAATTGTGCTGCTAATCTCTGGTGCGGTACAGCATAACCCGTTCATCTATCCTCGAAGAAGAACGGGTATAGCCTGCGGCGCTGATCTGCTCTCCAGTCGTGGATGGTGTAGATTGGGACATTGCACCCACACACCAGGAGTGACAGGTACCATCTGCAGCATTGTAATAAAGTTTGCCTGTCGCGCCAACGGATTGTGTTGCTCCTTCTACCATTATCGTGGCCTTTCTGAGCTTTTCTGTTCAATGCGAATCCTGCTGACCGGTCACATCCTACTGAATTGCACTGAATTTTTTTCACGCGAGAACCTTCAAACCAAATAGACGCTTCACGACGAAGGGTTTCGACCTGAAACGTTAACTCTCTTTCTCTCTCCACGGATGTTGCCTGGCCTGCTGAGTTTTTCCAGCGTTTTCTGTTGTTATTTTAGACGCTTCACTATATTGAATTACTAAGGTTTGGATGGCTGAAGATTTTAATTCATTGGGAGTTATTTTACATTTGCCGACAGTATAACATTGGGAATATTGAATTGGCACCCAATATACACCAGGCCCGATTCCCCTTTCCGTTGACATCAATGGGCAAGAAAATCGAGCGTAGTTTCAATGAGCAGCTAATTCGTTATCCTCAATTTACTCTAAAGTTAAAATTAACCTCTGACTGCATTTAGTGTAAAGCTCTCTGTATTTAATATCATCATGCTACCGCAGTGAAAACCATGGACTTCGAAATAATTAACAGAATAAACCACTGTTGAACTGAACTACCCTGTAAAAAGGAAGAGAGCAGCTAAAGTAAGCGTTGAACACTTAGAGGCGAAGGCAGGATAAATTGTATTGGGGAACAAGGAAATGGCAGAGACTTTAAACTAATATGTTGTATCTGTCTTCACAGAAGAAGACACGGAAAGTAAACCAAAATAGTGGCGAACCAAGGGGCTACTGAGAGCGAGAAACTTAAAGTAAATAATATCAGTAGAGAAAAAGTACTTGAGAACCTAATGGGGCTAAAAACCCTTGGACCTGATGGCCTACATCCTAGGGTTCTAAAAGAGCTGGCTGAACAGATAGTGGATGCATTGGTTGTGATCTTCCAAAATTCGCTTGAATCAGGAACGGTCCCAGTAGATTGGAAGGTAGCAAATAAAACCATGCAATTCAAGAAAGGATGGAGAGAGAAAACAAGGAACAGGGAATAGCAGGCCAGCTAGCCTGATATCAGTCGTCGTGAAAATGCTGGAATCCATTATTAAAGAAGTGGTAGCAGGGTACTTAGAAAATCATAACATGATTAGGTAGAATCAACATGGTTTTATGAAAGGGAAATAGTGCTTAACACATTTATTAGAGTTTTTTGAGGATGTAACAAACAGGGGAGATAAAGGGGAATCAGTGGGTGTACTGTATTTGTATTTCCAAAAGGCATTCGATAAAGTGCCACATAAAAGATTTTTTTAGAAAGTTAAGGGGTTGGGGGTAATGTATTAGCATGGATAAAGGATTGGTTAATCGACAGAAAACAGAAAGTAGGGAAAAAACAGTCATTTTTCAGATTGGTAGGCTGTTTGTAGTGGGGTGCTGCAAGGATCAGTGCTTGGACCTCAGCTATTTACAATCTATATTAATGACTTAGATGAAGGGACCGAGTGCAATGTATACACGTTTGCTGACGATACAGAGCTACGTGAAAAAGTATAGACTTCTCATTTTTGTCCACCCCAGTCCAACGCCGGCATCTCCACATCATGAAAAAGTATAGTGTGAGGAGGAGGCAAAGAGCCTGCAAAGGGATATAGACAGGTTAAGTGAGTGGGCAATAAGGTGGCAGATGGAGAATAATGTGGCGAAATGTGAGGTTATTCACTTTCGTAGGAAGAATAGAAAAAGAGAGTAGTTTTAAATGGTGAGAAATTATTAAATATCGGTGTTCACAAATATTTAAGTGCCCAAGTACAAGAAACACGGAGAGTTAGCATGCAGGTACAGCAAGCAATTAGAAAGGCAAATGGTATGTTAGCCTTTATTGCTTGATGTTTTGAGTACAATAGTAAGGAGATATTTCTACAATTGTAGAAGGCTCTTGTGAGTCCACGCCTAGAGTACTGTGCACAAATTTGGTCTCCTTATTTAAAGAACGATATACTTGATCTAGAGCCGGTGCAACAAAGGTTCCCCAGATTGATTCCTGGGATTCGAGGGTTGTCCTCTGAAGAAAGATTGAGTAGATTGGGCCTATACTCTCTGGAGTTTAGAAGAATGAGAGGGGATTTAATTGAAACATATCGACCAGCGCATGCACGAAAACCAGGAACTTGCGATCTGCAAGAAACATCTAGACAGATCGTATGCATCCAGTGGATAGTGACATTCGCTGGCGCAGCTTTGGGCGACTTCCCAACTACTGCCCAGCAAATGCCCGTGAAATTCTTATGTCTGGTAAAAACAGGGGTAAGGTCGGTTTTTACCAGCATAAGGGTTTAAATAAATATTAAAATATTTTAAAAAATCATTTAAACTTAAAAAAACTTGTAAAATAAGTTTAGGTTATTTTTGGCACCTTGAAAAATGTTTAAATGTATTTAAAAAAATATATATGTTTTAAATATTTAATTCATTATATTTTAATTAATTTTAAACATGTAATTTTTTATTAATTTCAGTGTTTTAAAAATGTTTTTTTAATGGGACTCATGTTATGCCTATGAAGATTCCGTACGTAAATGGTATCGTCATAAGCATACTGGGAATACTCCTTTTTGACAAGTTGGGCCGGCCCAGCTGACCCCATTCTCTGCCCCAAAGTGCGGTGGCTGTTCAGTCGGTGAGTATATTTCAGGATAAGATAGATAGATTTTTTGGACTACATAGGAATCAAGGGATATGGGCATAGTGCAGGAAAGTGAAGTTGAGCTCGAAGATCAGCCATGATCTTATTGAATGGCGGAGCAGGCTCGAGGGGCCACATGGCCTACACCTGCTCATAATTCTTATATTCTTATGTTCCTAAGTACTGATCCACTCACACGTCCCGCCCTCACCCTGACCCACCCGCACGTCCCGCACTCACCCTGACCCACCTGTATGTCCCGCACTCACCCTGACCCACCTGTATGTCCCGCACTCACCCTGACCCACCCGCACATCCCGCACTAACCCTGACTCACTTGTACGTCCCGCACTTACCCTGACCCACCTGTGCGTCCCGCACTCACCCTGACTCACCTGTACATCCCGCCCTCACCCTGACCCACCCGCAAGTCCCGCACTCACCCTGACCCACCTGTACGTCCCGCACTCACCCTGACTCACCTGTACGTCCCGCCCTCACCCTGACTCACCTGTACGTCCCGCACTTACCCTGACTCACCTGTACGTCCCGCACTCACCCTGACTCACCTGTATGTCCCGTACTCACCCTGACTCACCTGTACGTCCCGCACTCACCCTGACTCACCTGTATGTACCGCCCTCACCCTGACTCACCTGTACATCCCGCACTCACCCTGACTCACCTGTACGTCCCGCACTCACCCTGACTCACCTGTACATCCCGCACTCACCCTGACTCACCTGTACGTCCCGCACTCACCCTGACCCACCCGCACATCCCGCACTCACCCTGACTCACCTGTACGTCCCGCACTCACCCTGACCCACCTGTACGACCCGCACTCACCCTGACCCACCTGTATGTCCCTCCCTCACCCTGACGCAACCGCACATCCCGCACTCACCCTGACCCACGCGCACGTCCCGCACTCACCCTGACAGACCCACAGGTCCCGCACTCACCCTGACACAACCGCACATCCCGCACTGACTCTTACCCACCCGCACGTCCCGCACTCACCCCCTGACCCACCCGCACGTCCCGCACTCACCCCCTGACCCACCCGCACGTCCTGCACTTGCCCCCTGACCCACCCGCACGACCTGCACTCACCCTGACCCACCCACACGCCCCGCACTCACCCTGCTCCACCCGAACGTCCCTCACTCACCCTGACGCACCCTCACATCCCGCACTCACCCCCTGACCCATCCGCACGTCCCTCACTCAGCCTGACACACCCACACGATCCAAACTCACCCCCTGACCCACCCGCACATCCCGCACTCACTCCCTGACCCACCCGCACGTCCCTCACTCACCCTGACCCACCCACACGATCCGCACTCACCCCCTGACCCACCCACACATCCCGCACTCACCCCCTGACCCACCCGCTCATCCCGCACTCAACCCCTGACCCTGCCGCACGTCCCGCACTCACCCCCTGACCCACTCGCACATCCCGCACTCACCCTGACCCACTCGCACTTCCCGCACTCACCCTGACCCACCGACACATCCCGCAATCAGCCCCTGACCCATCCGCACATCCCGCACTCACCCTGACCCACAAACACGTCCCGCACTCACCCTGACCCATCCATACATCCCGCACTCACCCCCTGACCCACCCGCAAATTGCACACTCACCCCCTGATGCACCCGCACATCGCGAACTCACCCCCAGATGCACCCGCACGTCCCTCACTCACCCACTGAACCACCCGTACGTCCCGCACTCACCCTGACCCACCCGCACGTCCCGCACTCTCCCTGACCCACCCGCACGTGCCACACTCAGCCTGAACCTTCCTCACGTCCCGCACTCACCCCCTGACCCACCCGCACGTCCCGCACTCATCCTCTGAGCCACCCGCACATACCGCACTCACCCCCTGACCCATCCGCACGTCCCGCACTCAACCACTGACCCACCCGCACATCCCGCACTCAAGCCCTGACCCACCCGCATGTCCCACACTCAACCCCTGACCCTCCCGCATGTTTCGCACTCGCTCTGACCCACCCGCACGTCCCGCACTCAAACTATGACCCTGCCACACGTTCCGCATTCACTCTGACCCAACCAAACATCCCGCACTCAGCCTGACCCACTCGCACGTCCCGCACTCACCCTGACCCACCCGCACTCACCCTGATCCACAGCACATCCCGCACTCAGCCTGATCCACCCTCACATCCATCACTCACCCTGAATCACCCGCAGGTCCCGCACTCACCCTGACCCACCCGCACGTCCCGCACTCACCCTGACTCACCCGCACGTCCTGCACTCACCCAGATCCACCCGCATGTCCCGCACTCACCCTGACACTCCCGCACTCACCCCCTGACCCACCCGCACGTCCCGCACTCCCCCTGACTCACCCGCACGTCCCGCACTCACCCTGATCCACCCGCACGTCTCGCACTCACCCTGACACTCCTGCAGTCACCCTGACCCACCCGCACGTCCCGCACTCACCCTGACACTACCGCACTCACCTTGAACCATCCACACGTCCCGCACTCTCCTTGACCCACCCGCATGACCCGCAATCAACCTGACCCACACGCACGTCCCTCACTCACCCTGATCCACCCGCACGTCCCGCACTCACCCTGACTCACCCACGCTCACCCTGACTCACCCGCACGTCCCGCACTCACCCTGACTCACCCACACTCACCCTGACCCACCCGCACGTACCGCACTCACCCTGAAACACCCAAACTCACCCTGACTCACCAGCACGACCCGCTCTCACCCTGACACACCCACACTCACCCTGACTCACCCACACTCAGCCTGACCCACCCGCACGTCCCGCACTCACCCTGAAACACCCACACTCACCCTGACCCACCCACACTCAGCCTGACCCACCCGCACGTCCCGCACTCACCCTAACCCACCCACACATCCCGCACTCACCCTCTGACCCACCGGCACGTCCCTCACTCACCCTGACCCACCCGCACGTCCCTCACTCACCCCCTGACCCACCCGCACATCCTGCACTCAGCCTGACCCAACCGCACTCACCCTGAGTAACATATCAGCGCAACTGTATTTCCTGTTCTGTAATCTACAGATCTTAATGTTTCTAATATACACTGTTCTTACCTGGAATTACATTTTTTTCAGGTAACCACTCAACTGGGATGGGGCACTTATTATGTAAACAATGTCGATGTTCCAAAAAATCGAAGAAACGGAGTCGAGAGTCAGGGAGCTGGAAGAATCAGACCACAATAGGCAGCGTCAATGAAAGGAGGGCGACAGATACAAGTGTCCCGTTCCCAGAAAGCTCTGCCAGTGAAGGGACTCAGGCAGCAGAACCAGTCGACAGTTCACGCAGTCAGACTCCAGGAAGCTCTGCAAGTGAGCAGAGTCAGTCTGCTGCAATTGCTACATCCAGAAAGATTCTGACAACAGGAACAAGTGAACAGAGTCAGATTCAAGGCCCTGCTCCTGGGGAAGGTGATCAGGCCCCAGGAACCGGAACAAGTGAACAGAGTCAGATTCAAGGCCCTGCTCCTGGGGAAGGTGATCAGGCCCCAGGAACCGGTACATGTGAACAGAGTCAGATTCAAGGCCCTGCTCCTGGGGAAGATGATCAGGCCGCAGGAACTGGTACAAGTGAAGCGACTCCTTCCCCCAGAGATTTATTAAACGTGAATATTCCAAGCTTTGATCAAAAAACAGGTTAGTAGAATGAAACTCACTACAAATGAAATATTTCTGAACATTTCAACCATTGTAGCAACACTCTGACCATTCACTTAGTCAGGAAGATATCCAGGCAAGCAGTGAGTGGGGAGAGGTCGCAGAAATATAACCCCATAACAGCTGCATTGTAGGAAGAAGTTCAACCACCTCACACGGAAACCCATGATAAGCCTACTAACTGATTTATGTCATTACTCTAACGTTAGACTTGTATTAACTGTTGCCCCGGCACTCTCAACCCTTCCCTCCCCAATTACCAGAACTCGCCTCGATTCACTGTAAATTCCTATCTGTGTATTCAGCAGCCCAGTAGCAGCAACATCTTCTGTATACGGGGAAAACAATTTAAAACAATTTATGCTAAACCAGAAAAATAGCATTATAACACAGCAGGTTGTATAGATACATATAATTCATAAGGTTTCCCGCTGCCATGTTTAATAACACTTTCTTTATTGATAACGCCTGTTTTAATTCCTTTTATAAAAGGGAATATTGTTCACTTGTCCAGCCCTCCCAGCACTGATGGCGTTGTAGTGAACATTCACACATGGCACCCTGCCATTCTCACCTGTTTCAATAAACGCAGTGAGAACATTATCCAGTCCATCTGTCCAAGTATGAGCAAAGCAATGTAGATTCGCCAGGAACCGATGTAAACAAATGCACACTTTCTTCAAGCGTCACAATTACTGCTGCCCTGCTCCTTTGTCACAAACACTTTCTGTTAAAAATCAAACTTCAAAAAGAGGACTTTCAATTTGATGTTTAACCTCTCACACCTCATTACTGGGGTCTGGGTCAGTGGGGTGTGGGTGTGGGGCTGGGTCAGTGGGGTCTGGGGCTGGGTCAGTGGGGTCTGGGGCTGGGTCAGTGGGGTGTGGGTGTGGGGCTGGGTCAGTGGGGTGTGGGGCTGGGTCCGCGGGGTGTGGGTGTTGGGCTGGGTCAGTGGGGTCTGTGGCTGGGTCAGTGGGGTGTGGGACTGGGTCAGTGGGGTGTGGGGTGGGGTCAGTGGGGTTTGGGGCTGGGTCAGTGGGGTGTGGGGCTGGGTCAGTGGTGTGTGGGTCTGGGTCAGTGGGGTGTGGGGCAGGGTCAGTGGGGTGTTGGGCTGGATCAGTGGGGTGTGGGGCTTGTTCAGTGGGGTGTGGGGCTGGGTCAGTGGGGTGCGGGGCTGGGACAGTGCGGTGTGGGGCTGGGACAGTGGGGTGTGGGGCTGGGTCAGTGGGGTGTGGGGCTGGGTCAGTGGGTTCTGCGGTTGGGTCAGTGGTGAGTGGTGCTGGGTCAGTGGGATGTGGGGCTGGGTCAATGGGGTGTGCGGTTGGGTCAGTGGGGTGTGCGTTTGGGTCAGTGGTGAGTGGGGCTGGGTCAGTGGGGTGTGGGGCTGGGTCAGTGTGGTGTGGGTGTGGGGCTGGGTCAGTGGGGTTTGGGGCTGGGTCAGTGGGGTGCATGGCTGGGTCAGTGTGGTGTGGGGCAGGGTCAGTGTGGTGTGGGGCTGGGTCAGTGGGGTTCGGGGCTGTGTTAGTGGGGTGTGGGCCTGGGCCAGTGGTGTGTGGGGCTTGGTCCGTGGGGTGTGGGGCTGGTTCAGTGGGGTTCGTGGCTGGGTCAGTGGGGTGTGGGCCTGTGTCAGTGGGGTGTGGTGCTGGGTCCGTGGGGTGTGGGTGTGGGGCTGTGTCAGTGGGGTGTGGGGCTGGATCATTGGGGTGTGCGGCTGTGTCAGTGTGGTGTGAGTCTGGGTCACTTGGGTGCGGGGCTGGGTCAGTGGGGTGTGATGCTTGGTCAGTGAGCTGCGGGGCTGGGTCACTGGGGAGTTGGTGTGGGGCTGGGACAGCGGGTGCGGGGCTTGGTCAGTGGAGTGTGGGGTTGGATCAGTGGGGTATGGGTTTGGGGCTGGGTCAGTGGGGTGTGGGGCTGGGACAGTGTGATGCGGGGCTGGGTCAGTGGGGTATTGGGCTGGGTCAGTGGGGTGTGGGGCTGGGTCAGTGGGGTGTGGGGCTGGGTCAGTGGGGTGTGGGGCTGGGTCAGTGGGGTGTGGGGCTAGGCCAATGGGGTGTGGGGCTGGGTCAGTGGGGTGTGGGGCTGGTTCAGTGGGGTGTGGGGCAGGGTCAGTTGGGTGTGGAGCTGGGCTAATCGGGTGTGGGGCTGGGTCAGTGGAGTGTGGGGCTGGGACAGTTGTTTGTGGGGATGGGTTCAGTGGGTGTGGGGCTGGGTCAGTGGGTGTGTGTTGGGTCAGTGGTGTGTGGGGCGGGGTCAGTGGAGTGTGGGGCTGGTTCAGTGGGGTGTGGGGCTGGGTCAGTGGTGTGTGGGGCTTGGTCACTGGTGTGTGGGTGTGGGGCTGGGTCAGTGGGTTCTGCGGTTGGGTCAGTGGTGAGTGGGACTGGATCAGTGGGGGGTGGGGCTGGGTCAGTGTGGTATGGGTGCGGGGCTGGGTCAGTGGGGTGTGGGGCTTGGTCAGTGGGGTGCGTGGCTGGGTCAGTGGGGTGTGGAGCTGAGTCAGTGAGGTGTGGTGCTGGGTCAGTGGGGTGCACGGCTTTGTCAGTGGGGTTTGACTCTGGGTCACTGGGGTGTGCGGCTGGGTCACTGGGGTGCGGGGCTGGGTCAGTGGGGAGTTGGTGTGGGGCTGGGCCAGTGGGTGCGGGGTTGGGTCAGTGAGCTGCGGGGCTGGGTCAGTGGGGAGTTGGCGTGGGGCTGGTTCAGTGGGGTGCGGGGCAGGGACAGTGGGGTGCGGGGCTGGGTCAGTGGGGTGTTGGGCTTGGTCAGTGGGGTGTGGGGCTGTGTCAGTGGGGTGTGGGGCTGGGTCAGTGGTGTGTGGGGCTGGGTCAGTGGGATGTGGGGCTGGGTCCGCGGGGTGTGGGTGTTGGGTTGGGTCAGTGGCGTGTGGGGCTGAGTCAGTGGGATGTGGGGTGTGGGGCTGGGTCAGTGGGGTGTGGGGCTGGGTCAGTGGCTAAGGGTAGGGTCAGTGGGTGTGGGGCTGGGTCAGTGGGGAGTCGGTGCGATGCTGGGACAGTGGGGTGTTGGTCTGGATCAGTGGGGTGTGGGGCTTGATCAGTGGGGTGCGGGGCTGAGTCAATGTGGTGTGTGGCTGGGTCAGTGGGGTGTGGGGCTGGTTCACTGGGGTGCGGGGCTTGGTCAGTGGGGTGTGGGGCTGTGTTAGTGGGGAGTCTGAGCATGGCTGTGTCAGTGGGGTGTGGGGCTGGGTCAGTGGGGTTTGGGGCTGGGTCAGTGGGTGAGGTGCTGGGTCAGTGGGGTGTGGGGCTGGGTCAGTGGGGTGTGGGGCTGAGTCAGTGGGGTGTGGGGCTGGGTCAGTGGGGTGTGGGGCTGGGACAGTGTGGTATGGGGCTGGGTCAGTGGGGTGTGGGGCTGGGTCAGTGGGGTGTGGGGCTGGGTCAGTGGGGTGTGGGGCTGGATCTGAGGGTTGTGGTGCTGGGTCTGTGGGGTGTGGGGCTGGGTCAGTGGGGTGTGGGGCTGGGTGAGTGGGGTGTGGGGCTGGGTCAGTGGGGTGTGGGGCTGCGTCAGTGGGGTGTTGGGCTGGATCGAATGCGTGTGGTGCTGGGTCTGTGGGGCGTGGGGCTGGGTCAGTGGATTGTGGGCTGGGTCAGTGGGAGTGCGGGGCTGAGTCAGTGCGGTGTGGGGCTGGGTCAGTGCGGTGTGTGACTGGGACAGTGGGGTGCGGTGCTGGGTCAGAGGGGTTTGGGACTGGGTCAGTGGGGTGTGGGGTTGGGTCAGTGGGGTGTGGTGCTGGGTCAGTGGGGTGTGTGACTGGGTCAGTGGGGCGTGGGGCTTGGTCAGTGGGGTGTGGGGCTGTGTCAGTGAGGTGCGGGGCTGTGTCAGTGGGGTGCGAGTCTGGGTCAGTGGGAGAGCGGGGCTGAGTCAGTGGGGTTTGGGGCTGTTTTATGTGGAATTTGAGTGGGGCAGAGCTGCTGGGACGTGGAGCTGGTCAGTGGAGTGTCGGTGCGTTGCTGATTCAGCTGGGTGTGGGATGGTTAAGTGCTGTTTGGGAAAGGATCAGTGAGATTTAGAGCTGGCTCAGTGGGGTGTGGGTTGTGTCAGTGGGGTTTGGGTTGTGTCAGTGGTGTTTGGGGCTTGGTCAGTAGGGTGTGGGTTGTTTCAGTGGTGTGCGGGGCTGGGTCAGTGGGGTGTGGGGCTGGGTCAGTGGTGAGTGCGGTTGGGTCAGTGGTGAGTGCGGCTGGGTCAGTGGGGTTTGGGTTGTGTCAGTGGTGTTTGGGGCTTGGTCAGTAGGGTGTGGGTTGTGTCAGTGGGAGTGCGGGGCTGAGTCAGTGGGGTGTGGGGCTGGTTCAGTGGGGTGTGGGGCTGGGTCAGTGGTGTGTGGGGCTTGGTCAGTGGAGTGGGGCTGGTCAGTGAGTGGCTGGCTCAGTGGGGTGTGGGCTGGGTCAGTGGGGTGTGGGGCTGGGTCAGTGGGGTGCGGGGCTGGGTCAGTGGTGTGTGGGGCTGGGTCAGTGTGGTGTGGTGATGTTTCAGTGGGGTGTGGGGCTGGGTCAGTGGGGTGTGGGGCTGGGTCAGTGGAGTGTGAGGCTGGGTCAGTGGGTTGTGGGGCGGGGTCAGTCGGCTGTGAGACTGGGTCAGTTGGGTGCGGGGCTCAGTCTGTGGTTTTGAGGCCGATTCAGTGGGGTGCGGGCTTCAATCAGTGGGGTGTGCATCTGGGTCAGTAGGGTGTGTGGTAGATTCAGTGGTGTGTGGGTGCTGGGCTCAGTCAGTGGGCTGTGGGACTGGCTAACTGGGATGTGGGTGTGGTGTTGACTCAGTGGTGGGGCTGGGTCAGTATGGTGTTAGGGCTTTTTCAGTGGGTTGTGGGGGTAGTTCATTGGTGTTTGGGGCTGTGTGAGTAGGGTGTAATTCTGGGTGAGTGGGTTTGGAGATGGGTCAGTGTGGTGTCTGTGTCTGGGCCAGCGGGGCGTGGGGTTAGTGGTGAAAAATATCAATATTCTGCTCACCGATCATCCCCTGTCCTTGCGAACCTACATTGGCTCCTGGCTCCCCAGCACATACAAATTAAATCTCCCATCTTCTTTAAATCCCTTCATGGTCGTGTCCCTCCCTGTCTCTGTCACCTCCTCCAGCCCTACAATCCCCACCACCAAGATCTCTCTCTTCCTCCGACTCTGGCCTCTTGTGGCATTTCACCCTCTCCTCCCCCCATCTATGGCGGCTGTGCCTTCGGCTGTCCCGGCTCAATGCTCATCAATTCCCCACCTAAACCTCTCCAGCTCCCTCCTCCTTTAGAACCCTCCGAAACTCACTGCTGTGACCAACATTCTGACCACGCCTCCTTCTACCCCCTTTAGTCTGAGCCCATCTTTTGTCGTACTTGGCTTCTGTGAAGTTCCTTACGTTGTGTTTCGATGGAAATTACTTGTTGTTGCTGTGTGTTTATTGTACCAGTGTCAGTGTGAGTGACACTGCAGATAACTGAATTTGATCAGGTCACAAACTTGGTTATAATTCAATTCCGTAGAATAACTTCAACGAATGTTTTGAGGAATTACTGATCCGAGACTGAATCACTTTTACATTTCCCCAGTGGGGAAAGGAAAGGACGCTGACTGAGAGTTTGATTGGACGCACACACAGCGAGACACGCGCACAAGTGGAGAATATTTACTGTAAAACAGCAGGCAAATCGACCACTTTTATATTTATGGCCATTTCTGAGATTGAAAATATTCCACTAATCAGTACTGTGCCTCGACTCGCTGTTTAAAGTGACATGACTCACAGCATTATACAATAGTGTAGATATTCGTGAAACAGTGGTAATTGTCCTCACCCCTACAGTGCTCATTAGTCAGGTGCTGACACCATGAGTGATATGGTCAGTATATTCAAATAGAAACACCAACCAGGACACATCTCCATGAACACACGGACAATTTCACTGCCCATTGAGTCCAGAGGGATCACACCCAGCTATATATTGTGTATGTGGTTAGATCTCATATTCATAAACAAGCAGAATTTGAAAGCAAAACTCAACAAATCAAAAATATTCAACACAAATCTGTGAATAAAAATAATCCAATCACGCCAAACTGTGTAAAACCGCGTGTTGGATCATTGAATTAATCAATGATCACTCGCTCCATATATTCCTGCAGAATATTCTGTACCTCTGGAATAAGGCTGGTTTTGGCCTGCACTTTGCGAGTAAGTCTCACCAATGGGCGAGTCTCGGCCGACTTGAGCCCGTGAAGATCAGCGGGACTCACTGGATTTCACTGGGCAGCTGTCTATGTCACACCTGATGTGCAGAGTTGATAGTAACACTTGGGAAATGCTCGATCCCAGAGCTAACAGCTGTTGTACTGAGGGACTTGACATCATGTTGCCCTTCGCATTTTAATATTTCCATCTAACCCTCCAATTAATATATTTATTACAGAGCATCAGAATCTGGGAACGGCTGTCTCCACCATGGTTGAAGGTCAAGACAAGGGAGAAGATCCAACATCTTCAACAAGACTGAGAATGGACACAGGTAAGTACACAAAACATTATTTACAGTATAATTTCTGTCCTGACAAAGGGTCCAGATCTCATCGAAAAGCTTCCAGCTCACACAGGAAGAGGGAACAGGACAGGGCAGGGGCTGAGTAGATAGAGGGAAGTGAGTGACCATCTTGAGAGGCATCACAGTCTGAGGTGGAGGCTGTCACTGAGTACTGGAACTGTCCTGGTATTGGGGACTGTAAGCTGAATAGAGACAGTGACTCAGAGGAGGGTCTTCCTGAGCAGAAGTGTGACTCCAGGAGCAGGAGGCCATCCCGAGTGGGGCGTGGGTGAGAGGATAACGATAAAAATATCTTCTTCCAGAGGGAAGAACATTTTTGAGCGACTGGGACCTTTATCTGTGAAGGTAAGAAGAGCAGAAAATTGTCCCGGTCAAAACCAAAAGCACAACTAGAAATACATTTTTTGGAAATCATTTTCGGGACTTGAGTGTCGCTGGCAAGGCCAGTATTTATTGCCCACACCAAGTTGCCAAAGAATAGCTGATGATGGGCCACATTCTTGAATCGCTGCAATCCATGTGGAGAAGGTGTTCCCACAGTGCTGTTAGGTAGGGAGTTCCAAGGTTTTGATCCAGCGACAATAAAGGAGCGGCAATTTATGTCCAAGTTATGGTTGTATGTGACTTTAAGGAGATATTGGAGGCGAAGGTGTTCCCACGCACCTGGTGCCCTTGTCCTTCTAGGTGGTGGATGTCGTGGGTATGGGAGGTGCTGACAAACATGCATTGCCGACTTACTGGAGGGCATCCTGTAGACAGTAATCTGCAAACATGGTAAGCCAATGGTGACGGGAGTGAATGTTTAACCCAATGGATGGGGTGCTGATCAAGCATAATGCTTAGTCCTGGAAGGTGTTGAGCATGGGGGAGAATTTGGGGAGTCAAGAGGTGAGCCACTCACCGCAGAATACCCAGCCTCTGACCTGCTCCCGTAGACACGGGGGATTTATCTGGCTGGTCCAGTTATATTTTGGTTGATGTGAGGGACTTGATGATGGAAATGTCATTGACTGTCATGGCATATGGTTATGCTCTCTCTTGTTGAAGATGGTCATTGCCTGACACTTGTGTGGTGCGAATATTTTTTGCCACATATCAGGCCAAAACTGGATGTTATCCACGTTATTGCTGCATGCGGGCATGGACTGCTATATTATTGGAGGAATTGCGAATGGAGCCGAACACACTGCAACCATCAGCAAGCAGCCCGACTTCTAACCTTATGATGGAGCGAAGGTCACTGATGAAGCAGCTGGAAGTAGTTGAGTCCAGGACGCTGGCCTGGTTTGAGGCCTATATTGAGGGAATTTAAAGTCAGGCAATGGAATGTAAAACAAAGCATTAAGGTGGTGATCTCTGGCTGTAGGGTGGGGGCGGGGTGGTTAAAAGGGAATTGGGTTCAAGGCCAGTGGATAATATAAAAAGTCAGGGTTTATGAAAAGTAAAGCAATAATTCAAGGTTCTATCACTGGGGATGAAGGGGGAATCTAGTTGTGGAGGATGACGTTTTGAGGAGGTATCAAACATTTCTAAAAATGATGGTGGTAGTGCGAGAAGGTGGACTAGAGGAGGATGTGGGATCATAGTTGGAGTTAAATGTAGGGAAGGATTTGGAGCTGAAAAAATAGTCAGGATGGGTAAGTGACTGGGCCCAGAGATAACACACACCAGGCTGTTAAATCAAATCACAGAGGAGGGAGGACAGACTCTCCACAATTGTTCAATCTGTTTTAGATTTAAACAATAGACTGGAGCACTGAAGGAGCCCAAGTAACGTCTCTGTTCAACAATGGAGGAGAGAGGATAAACCGGGTAACTAGAACAGTCTATGGCAGTTATGGTCAGAATGCTCGAGTCCGGAATTTAAGGTTGAATTCGTCAATGTTGAGATACAGGGGATGATCAGGGAAGGCTGGAACGGACTAGCTGTAGGCAAGATGTGTCTGACAAATTTTCAAGCTTTTATAAAGAATGGACTATATAGATCGATGGGATTCAGCATCTGCGCTGTATATGGGTTTTGAGAAGGTGTTTGATAATACGGTTCACATGAGGTTTCAGCCGTTTGGTATAAGAGGAGTTGTCTCCATTTGTGTTCACAGATCCGAACTCTACAATCACTGAGTTCTTGACAAATTGCAACGATTACCAGCTGTTCCAGTTGACGAAATTCTACCGGGACAGGCTGGAACAGGCGATTGAAGGAGGGGTGGACGGAGTCAACTCATTGTTAACATACGAGTGGCATTTCAGTGGACAAGAACATCGGGTAAATGGGAGCGACACAGAATGAGTTTGGATTATTTGAACATGACAGAACTGACAGGATATCAGATCTTAGAATCACAGAATGTTACAGGAGAGAAACAGGCCAAATAAGAAGGAAGGGGTTAAAACTGTTAATGGTGTAATTCTGAAGCAACAACACAAATGTGAAAATACCCAGCAGATCCGTCAGTATCTGTACAAAGACAGGACAGGGTATCGGGTCCGATATAACCCTTCGTGGGCTGAAGTCAAAGGGAACCAAGAATTTTAGTAGCACTGGGAAACAGAGGCGGGAAACAACTGACGGGATTTGGAAAGAAGTTCATGAGTTGACTGACCTACAAACTACCTAAAGTAAATCGAGGAACAGTGAGATGATAAAAAATCATCTGCGTGGTAAAGGAAAGATATTTGTTTTAGAAAATGCTAAAACAGTGAACAAGTATTGGACCCAAACAGCGCAAACAACCCAACAAAAATACCTGTGGGGAGTGTTGGATCAACCGAATAGAATGATCCAATTTATATTGATTCAGATACCAGAGCTAAATAAACTTGTTGGTTCTATGAAGATCCTCAGGATATTCAAGCAAATTATACAGCTATAATTATTAGAATCACAGAAACTTACAGCACAGAAGGAGGACATTCGTTGTGTTGTGTATCTGCAGACTCTTTGAAAGGACAGTCCTGCTTAGTCCCGAATTCCAACTTTTTGTCCAATGCCCTGTAAGTTCCTCATCCTCAAGTACTTGTCCAACTCCCTTTAAAATTATTTATGGAATCAGCTTTCACCATCTTTTCAGGTAGAGCTTTCCTAATCCTGACATCTCTAATTGAAAACAGTTCTCCTCATCCTCCCTTCAGATCTTTTTCAGTGATTTTAAGTCTATGATCTCTGGGAATAGTTTTTCACTATTTACTCTATCAAAACCTCTCATCTTCTTTGTTCCAAGGGGAACGTTCCTAATTTTTCCAACCTAGAAGTAGGATACCTTGGAGTCTGAATACTAACCAATCCAGACAAGTTCTCAGCACGGGATACCAAAGAATTACTGAAAGTGCCCCAATTTATAGACCCTAGATCAGGGGTGTCAAACAGACAGTTCCAACCCGTCCATGTAACTGAAGTCCCTCATCCCTGGTGCTACCTGTAATTTATTAACATATGTCTTTCAATGTGACAATATTGTTCTTTGTGTTTATCTAACAGTTGCCCAACCACCGACATTAGGCCGACTGGCCTGTAGTGCTGGGTTTATACCTCTCCTCTTTTTTTAAAAGGGGTGTGACATTGTCCACTCTCCAGTCGTCTGTCACCACTCATATGTCCAAGGAGGATTGGAAGATTGTAACTAGAACAACGAAAATTTCCACCCTTGCTTCCCTCAGCAACTGAAGATGCATTTCATCCTTAAACATGCTCCACTGTCCCACTTCACTGCACATAACTAGATCTAGCACTGCTTCCTTCCTTGTTGGGCTGGAAATGTATTAATCAAGAATGTTCTCGTCTAAACATTTCAGGAATTCCATCCCTCCTTGGAATTAACTCTGGGTTTTCCCCAGTCTACTGTCACCCTCCCCCACCCCACTATTTTTCTTCCTCATGCCCCCTGAACTCATTGTATTCAGGAATGTTATGTTCGGATTCCTCCCCTTGTTTAAGCCAGGTCTCCATCTTGCTATTATATCATATCCCATATGCCTGCAGCTTACCGACATTATTGGTCACGCCCCGTGCATTGATGCACATGCACTCTAGACACGCCTTAGTTTGATTTGCATTTCTCCCCTGTCTGATTCCTCCTCTTTCTGGAATGTTCCATGTTCTAGAGCTATTTTTTCTCTTGCAATGCTCGATACACCTTGTTTCTCCTCTCTAATTCTTCATCCTGGTTCCCGTCCCTCTACCAAATGAGGTTAAACACTCCCATTCATGGCCAATAGTTGCACAGAACATTGCTGAGGCCATTGCTGACCAGGATTGAGCCCCCTAACATCAGAATGAACGAATAATGCGGAGTGGGGCCAGAGCAGGGCAGAACGGATCATACTAGGCCCGAGGACCTTCCATTATAAAACACAGTCACAGAGATTAATTTATCACCTTACAGGAAAAAAAGAGGTGAGCGGGACATGATCCGGGTCTTATGAATGCTTAAAACGGTAAAACTATCGAACTGTAGTTAATACTGTAGACCTTGGACCGTAAGCACTAAACCAGAGACATGATACAAGCCTCAGACGAGACCAATGGTCACCCCCAATTCACATTGAATTGAATGTGTAGCAGCCCGTCCATTATCAAAAGCATTAATGTGTTCAAAAAATCTCTCAAAAAATTGGTGTCAATTGAATAAAACTGTGGATCATCGAAATAAGTAGAGAGTGAAAAAATACTGGAGGGAACACAATGTTGCTACAGCAGAAGCAATAAGTAGAAATAATCCAACCACCGTTAATTAGTGGAGATGTCAACGAGCAGATATTCAGGATTCCTCTTGACAGCATTTGATGGAGTCAGACAGCTGTGTTCAGATTAATGTGGGGAGATTGAGGTGTGGAAATTAAATACGTGATGTACAGTCTCTGGAGGGGTGGGGTCTACATGATATTTGCAGGAGCAGGCCTTCCGGTTAAAATGGCCTGAAACATTATCATGGAAAAGCAATTTATCCACCGCTTCAGCAAATCCCTGCATGAATCATTGACATTTCATGGACCTCAGAGTATCTGCACTTCCTGAGAAAGAGTAAAATTCTTGCATGTGAATATTTAGAACCTGCTGCGCAATATTCTGCTGAACAGCGTCATTCATCCATGTCAAACAAATTGGCGAAGTTAGTATCAACAGATTATACAATCAGTAACTAATATTCACTTCAATGAAATTAATTGCCGTGGTCCTGTTGTTGAACGGAATCAAAAGTATCGAATTCAATAAACAGGGTGAGTATGGGGTGAAATTGATCTTTCGCTCCACTCATCAATATATTCATTATTGTCCTTTACAGAAAGTCACTGAGCTCACGGAGCAGGGAAACCGGGCGGACAGTTCCAAACTTCTCCTAAATCTGGTGATGGAGAAAGGTTCTCGGGCCCGAAGGACAATGTGGGAATCCTTTGTGAATATGCGCCATGGGGTATCAAAGTTGGACAAAATACTGAAAGAAATACAGGAACTTGGTACGGTAAACTCAGAGACTGCATTCAATTTCACATCTAAAATTACATATTTTACCAAAGTAGTGCACAGATTTGCTTTCATGAAAGCTAATTTATTTAAACAGGTTTCTTTCGATTTAATGACATGAAAGCCACAGAATGTTTATCCGACGTTCCCAGTCAGCTGAAAGGTAGGTGATGGGCTGAAGATTTCAAACAGATTATTTCGGTTCTGATTATCAGAGGCTTTAACTTTGAACATTGGTTCAGAGATTTCTAGAATCTGGGGGTGCAAAGTTCAAGAGCTGGGCAAACAGAATTCAACTTCATTTTCACTGTTCACTGATTCTGAAATGTATCATTGAAATTTGTGGGATGAAGTTACAATTCACACCAGGTTTGGGATTATCTGTAAACTTGCAGGTGTTGCCATTACTACAGTAGTTTATCCAGCTGTTCATGTGAATGGCCTTTGCTGCCAGTGCACGTCACTGACCGGGATAAAACATCAAACTCCCAGTGGTCAGTCGGTCTAATACAACGATTAACCAGCAGAGAAAATGACGATATTGGGGCTTCTCTGGATGACTCATTGGATGATGTACCAGTGAGTGTAGCGCTTAGTCATTGGCTTAGATATTCGGTCGCGCACTGTCTCTTTTTCAGCTGCTTATCGGCCTCCTGCGGCCGACATGCTGGACAGGAAGTGTACGCACATTTCCGCCTGAAGTGCGGATCGGGCTTCGCTGTGATGTCGGGAGTGCACGTCAGGATAATTTCAGAGTGGATATGTGATTTAATTAAGGGTCCTGCGCTTCCTGTGGCTCTTTTCCCGCTTTTGTTATGCCGCACCATCTCACACCACGTGCTGAATCCGCCCAGCAACACCTGGCACAAACCGGCAGGAAGCAGCCGTCACCAGCGCGATTGAAAGGAATCATGGGGAACACGCAGTTTAGTAACTGACTTGTCGTTTCAGGCAGCTGCTTAACTTCTGGGCGTTTCTTGCTGTTTTTTATCACACTGGATAGTTTGCTTTGTTTAAAGAGGGCAAGATGCTCCTAATCTTGCACTGTTGTTGGCTGCATCATAGATAGTTTGGCTGTAATCATGAGGGCTGTCACAGGACAGCCTTTGGAAATGGAGGAGGAGAGGCAGCAGTGAGGAATACAGCAGGAGCAGTGAGGAATACACCAGGAATGTGAGGAATACAGCAGGAGAAGTGAGGAATACAGCATGAACAGTGAGGAATACAGCAGGACCAGTGAGGAATACAGCAGGAGCAGTGAGGAATACAGCAGGAGCAGTGAGGAATACAGCAGGAGCAGTGAGGAATACAGCAGGAGCAGTGAGGAATACAGCAGGAGCAGTGAGGAATACAGCAGGAGCAGTGAGGAAAACAGCAGGAGCAGTGAGGAATACAGCTGGAGCAGTGAGGAATACAGCAAAAGCAGTGAGAAATACAGTAGGAGCAGTGAGGAATACAGCAGGAGCAGTGAGGAATACAACAGGAGAAGCGAGGAATACAGCAGGAGCAGTGAGGAATACAGAAGGAGCAGTGAGGAAAACAGCAGGAGCAGCGAGGAATACAGGAGGAGCAGCGAGGAATACAGCAGGTGCAGGGAGAATAGAGCCGGAGCAGTGAGGAATACAGCAGGAGCAGTGAGGAATACAGCAGGAGCAGTGAGGACTACAGCAGGAGCAGTGAGGAATAGAGCAGGAGCAGTGAGGAATACATCAGGAGCAGTGAAGAATACAGCAGGAGCAGTGAGGAATAGAGCAGGAGCAGTGAGGAATAGAGCCGGAGCAGTGAGGAATACAGCAGGAGCAGTGAGGAATACAGCAGGAGCAGTGAGGACTACAGCAGGAGCAGTGAGGAATAGAGCAGGAGCAGTGAGGAATACATCAGGAGCAGTGAAGAATACAGCAGGAGCAGTGAGGAATACAGCAGGAGCAGTGAGGAATACAGCAGGAGCAGTGAGGAATACAACAGGAGCAGTGAGGAATACAGCAGGAGCAGCGAGGAATGCAGCTGGAGCAGTGAGGAATAGAGCAGGAGCAGTGAGGAATAGAGCAGGAGCAGTGAGAAATACAGCAGGAGCAGTGAGGAATACAGCAGGACTAGTGAGGAATAGAGCAGGAGCAGTGAGGAATAGAGCAGGAGCAGTGAGGAATACAGCAGGAGCAGTGAGGAATACAGCAGGAGCAGTGAGGAATACGGCAGGAGTAGTGAGGAATACAGCAGGAGCAGTGCGGAATAGAATAGGAGCAGTGACGAATAGAGCAGAAGCTGTGCGGAGTAGAACAGGGGCAGTGAGGACTACAGCAGGAGCAGCGAGGATTACAGCAGGAGCAGTCAGGAATACGGCAGGAGCAGTGAGGAATACAGCAGGAGCAGCGAGGATTACAGCAGGAGCAGTCAGGAATACGGCAGGAGCAGTGCGGAATACAGCAGGAGCAGTGAGGAATACAGCAGGAGCAGTGAGGAATACAGCAGGAGCAGTCAGGAATAGAGCAGGAGCAGCGAGGAATACAGCAGGAGCAGTGAGGAATACAGCAGGAGAAGTGAAGAATACAGCAGGAACAGTGAGGAATACAGCAGGAGCAGTGAGGAATACAGCAGGAGCAGTGAGGAATTAAGCAGGAGCAGTGAGGAATACAGCAGGAGCAGTGAGGAATACAACAGGAGCAGTGAGGAATACAGCAGGAGCAGTGAGGAATAAAGCAGGAGCAGTGAGGAGTACAGCAGGAGCAGTGAGGAATACAGGAGGAGCAGTGAGGAATACAGCAGGAGCAGTGGGAATACAGCAGGAGCAGTGAGGAATACAGCAGAAGCAGTGAGAAATACAGCAGGAGCAGTGAGGAATGCAACAGCAGAAGCGAGGAATAGAGCAGAGCAATGAGGAATACAGAAGGAGCAGTGAGGAATACAGCAGGAGCAGTGAGGAATAGAGCAGGAGCAGTGAGGAATACAGCGGGAGCAGTGAGGAATACAGAAGGAGCAGTGAGGAATACAGAAGGAGCAGTGAGGAATACAGAAGGAGCAGTGAGGAATACAGCAGGAGCAGTGAGGAATAGAGCAGGAGCAGTGAGGAATGCAACAGCAGAAGCGAGGAATATAGCAGGAGCAATGAGGAATACAGAAGGAGCAGTGAGGAATACAGAAGGAGCAGTGAGGAATACAGCAGGAGCAGTGAGGAATAGAGCAGGAGCAGTGAGGAATACAGCGGGAGCAGTGAGGAATACAGAAGCAGCAGTGAGGAATACAGCAGGAGCAGTGAGGAAAACAGCAGGAGCAGCGAGGAATACAGGAGGAGCAGTGAGGAATACAGCAGGAGCAGGGAGAATAGAGCAGGGGCAGTGAGGAATACAGCAGGATCAGTGAGGAATACAGCAGTAGCATTGAGGAATACGGCAGGAGCAGTGAAGAATACAGCAGGAGCAGTGAGGAATACAGCAGGAGCAGCGAGGAATGCAGCTGGAGCAGTGAGAAATAGAGCAGGAGCTGTGAGGAATAGAGCAGGAGCAGTGAGGAATACGGCACGAGCAGTGAGGAATACAGCAGGAGCAGTGAGGAATACGGCAGGAGTAGTGAGCAATA
The DNA here is from genome assembly GCA_030390025.1 of Squalus acanthias. NCBI lineage: Eukaryota > Metazoa > Chordata > Chondrichthyes > Squaliformes > Squalidae > Squalus > Squalus acanthias. The sequence continues at coordinate 38,450 of JASTWF010000969.1, forward strand.
CAGCAGGAGCAGTGAGGAATACAGCAGGAGCAGTGAGGAATACAGTTGGAGCAGTGAGGAATAGAGCAGGAGCAGTGAGGAATACAGCAGGAGCAGTGAGGAATACAGTTGGAGCAGTGAGGAATAGAGCAGGAGCAGTGAGGAATACAGAAGGAGCAGTGAGGAATAGAGCAGGAGCAGTCAGGAATACGGCAGGAGCAGTCAGGAATACAGCAGGAGCAGTGAGGAATACAGCAGGAGCAGTGAGGAATACATCAGGAGCAGTGAGGAATACAGCAGGAGCAGCGAGGAATACAGCATGAGCAGTGAGGAATACGGCAGGAGCAGTGAGGAATACAGCAGCAGCAGTGAGGAATAGAGCAGGAGCAACGAGGTATAGAGCAGAGGCAGTGAGGAATACAGCAAGAGCAGTGCGGAATAGAATAGGAGCAGTGAGGAATACAGCAGGAGCAGCGAGGATTACAGCAGGAGCAGTCAGAAATACGGCAGGAGCAGTCAGGAATACAGCAGGAGCAGTGAGGAATACGGCAGGAGCAGTGAGGAATACAGCAGGAGCAGTGAGGAATACAGCAGGAGCAGTGAGGAATACAGCAGGAGCAGTGAAGATTACAGCAGGAACAGTGAGGAATACAGCAGGAGCAGTGAGGAATAGAGCAGGAGCTGTGAGGAATACAGCAGAAGCAGGGATTAATACAGCGGGAGCAGTGAGGAATAGAGCAGGAGAAGTGAGGAATACAGCAGGAGCAGCGAGGAATACAGGAGGAGCAGCGAGGAATACAGCAGTAGCAGTGAGTAATAGAGCAGGAGAAGTGAGGAATACAGCAGGAGCAGTGAGGAATAGAGCAGGAGCAGTGAGGAATACAGCAGGAGCAGTGAGGAATAGAGCAGGAGCAGTGAGGAATACAGCAGGAGCAGTGAGGAATAGAGCAGGAGAAGTAAGGAATACAGCAGGAGCAGTGAGGAATACAGCAGGAGCAGTGAAGATTACAGCAGGAACAGTGAGGAATACAGCAGGAGCAGTGAGGAATAGAGCAGGAGCTGTGAGGAATACAGCAGAAGCAGGGATTAATACAGCGGGAGCAGTGAGGAATAGAGCAGGAGAAGTGAGGAATACAGCAGGAGCAGTGAGGAATACAGGAGGAGCAGCGAGGAATACACCAGTAGCAGTGAGGAATAGAGCAGGAGAAGTGAGGAATACAGCAGGAGCAGTGAGGAATAGAGCAGGAGCAACGAGGAATACAGCAGGAGCAGTGCGGAATAGAATAGGTGCAGTGAGGAATAGAGCAGAAGCTGTGCGGAGTAGAACAGGGGCAGTGAGGACTACAGCAGGAGCAGCGAGGATTACAGCAGGAGCAGTCAGGAATACGGCAGGAGCAGTGAGGAATACAGCAGGAGCAGTGAGGAAAAGAGCAGGAGCTGTGTGGAATAGACCAGGAGCAGTGAGGAATACAGCAGGAGCAGCGATGATTACAGCAGGAGCAGTGAGGAATACAACAGGAGCAGTGAGGAATACAGCAGGAGCAGTGAGGAATAAAGCAGGAGCAGTGAGGAATACAGCAGGAGCAGTGAGGAATACAGCAGATGCAGTAAGGAATACAGCAGGAGCTGTGAGGAATACAGCAGGAGCATTGAGTAATACAGCAGGAGCTGTGAGGAATAAAGCCGGAGTAGTGAGGAATACAGCTGGAGCAGCGAAGAATACAGCAGGAGCAGCGAGGAATACAGCAGGAGCAGTGAGGAATACAGCAGGAGCAGTGAGGAATACAGTTGGAGCAGCGAAGAATACAGCAGGAGCAGTGAGGAATACAGCAGGAACAGTGAGGAATAGAGCAGGATCAGTGAGGAATACAGCAGGAGCAGTGAGGAATAAAGCAGGAGCAGTGAGGAATACGGCAGGAGCAGTGAGGAATACAGCAGGAGCAGTGAGGAATAGAGCAGGAGCAGTGAGGAATACAGCAGGTGCAGAGAAGAATACAGCAGGAGCAATGAGGAATAGAGCAGGGGCAGTGAGGAATACAGCAGGAGCAGTGAGGAATACAGCAAGAGCAGTGAGGAATACAGCAGGAGCAGTGAGGAATCGAGAAGGAGCAGGGAGTAATACAGCAGGAGCAGCGAGGAATACAGAAGGATCAGTGAGGAATGCAGCAGGAGCAACGAGGAATAGAGCAGAGGCAGTGAGGAATACAGCAGGAGCAGTGAGGAATACAGCTGGAGCAACGAGGAATACAGCAGGAGCAGTGAGGAATACAGCAGGAGCAGTCAGGAATACGGCAGAAGCAGTGAGGAATACAGCAGGAGCAGTGAGGAATACAACAGGAGCAGTGAGGAATACAGCTGGAGCAACGAGGAATACAGCAGGAGCTGTGAGGAATACAGCAGGAGCAACGAGGAATACAGCAGGAGCAGTGAGGAATGCAGCAGGAGCAGTCAGGAATACGGCAGTAGCAGTGAGGAATACAGCAGGAGGCAGCGAGGAATACAGGCAGGTACAGTGAGGAATAAGAGGAGCAGTGAGGAATACAGCAGGAACAGTGAGGATACAGCAGGACATTGAGGATACAGCAGGAGCAGTGAGGAATACAGCAGGAGCAGTGAGGAATACAGCAGGAGCAGTGAGGAATACAGCAGGAGCAGTGAGGAATACAGCAGGAGCAGTGAGGAATACAGCAGGAGCAGTGAGGAATACAGCAGGAGCAGTGAGGAATACAGCAGGAGCAGTGAGGAATACAGCAGGAGCAGTGAGGAATACAGCAGGAGCAGTGAGGAATACAGCAGGAGCAGTGAGGAATACAGCAGGAGCAGTGAGGAATACAGCAGGAGCAGTGAGGAATACAGCAGGAGCAGTGAGGAATACAGCAGGAGCAGTGAGGAATACAGCAGGAGCAGTGAGGAATACAGCAGGAGCAGTGAGGAATACAGCAGGAGCAGTGAGGAATACAGCAGGAGCAGTGAGGAATACAGCAGGAGCAGTGAGGAATACAGCAGGAGCAGTGAGGAATACAGCAGGAGCAGTGAGGAATACAGCAGGAGCAGTGAGGAATACAGCAGGAGCAGTGAGGAATACAGCAGGAGCAGTGAGGAATACAGCAGGAGCAGTGAGGAATACAGCAGGAGCAGTGAGGAATACAGCAGGAGCAGTGAGGAATACAGCAGGAGCAGTGAGGAATACAGCAGGAGCAGTGAGGAATACAGCAGGAGCAGTGAGGAATACAGCAGGAGCAGTGAGGAATACAGCAGGAGCAGTGAGGAATACAGCAGGAGCAGTGAGGAATACAGCAGGAGCAGTGAGGAATACAGCAGGAGCAGTGAGGAATACAGCAGGAGCAGTGAGGAATACAGCAGGAGCAGTGAGGAATACAGCAGGAGCAGTGAGGAATACAGCAGGAGCAGTGAGGAATACAGCAGGAGCAGTGAGGAATACAGCAGGAGCAGTGAGGAATACAGCAGGAGCAGTGAGGAATACAGCAGGAGCAGTGAGGAATACAGCAGGAGCAGTGAGGAATACAGCAGGAGCAGTGAGGAATACAGCAGGAGCAGTGAGGAATACAGCAGGAGCAGTGAGGAATACAGCAGGAGCAGTGAGGAATACAGCAGGAGCAGTGAGGAATACAGCAGGAGCAGTGAGGAATACAGCAGGAGCAGTGAGGAATACAGCAGGAGCAGTGAGGAATACAGCAGGAGCAGTGAGGAATACAGCAGGAGCAGTGAGGAATACAGCAGGAGCAGTGAGGAATACAGCAGGAGCAGTGAGGAATACAGCAGGAGCAGTGAGGAATACAGCAGGAGCAGTGAGGAATACAGCAGGAGCAGTGAGGAATACAGCAGGAGCAGTGAGGAATACAGCAGGAGCAGTGAGGAATACAGCAGGAGCAGTGAGGAATACAGCAGGAGCAGTGAGGAATACAGCAGGAGCAGTGAGGAATACAGCAGGAGCAGTGAGGAATACAGCAGGAGCAGTGAGGAATACAGCAGGAGCAGTGAGGAATACAGCAGGAGCAGTGAGGAATACAGCAGGAGCAGTGAGGAATACAGCAGGAGCAGTGAGGAATACAGCAGGAGCAGTGAGGAATACAGCAGGAGCAGTGAGGAATACAGCAGGAGCAGTGAGGAATACAGCAGGAGCAGTGAGGAATACAGCAGGAGCAGTGAGGAATACAGCAGGAGCAGTGAGGAATACAGCAGGAGCAGTGAGGAATACAGCAGGAGCAGTGAGGAATACAGCAGGAGCAGTGAGGAATACAGCAGGAGCAGTGAGGAATACAGCAGGAGCAGTGAGGAATACAGCAGGAGCAGTGAGGAATACAGCAGGAGCAGTGAGGAATACAGCAGGAGCAGTGAGGAATACAGCAGGAGCAGTGAGGAATACAGCAGGAGCAGTGAGGAATACAGCAGGAGCAGTGAGGAATACAGCAGGAGCAGTGAGGAATACAGCAGGAGCAGTGAGGAATACAGCAGGAGCAGTGAGGAATACAGCAGGAGCAGTGAGGAATACAGCAGGAGCAGTGAGGAATACAGCAGGAGCAGTGAGGAATACAGCAGGAGCAGTGAGGAATACAGCAGGAGCAGTGAGGAATACAGCAGGAGCAGTGAGGAATACAGCAGGAGCAGTGAGGAATACAGCAGGAGCAGTGAGGAATACAGCAGGAGCAGTGAGGAATACAGCAGGAGCAGTGAGGAATACAGCAGGAGCAGTGAGGAATACAGCAGGAGCAGTGAGGAATACAGCAGGAGCAGTGAGGAATACAGCAGGAGCAGTGAGGAATACAGCAGGAGCAGTGAGGAATACAGCAGGAGCAGTGAGGAATACAGCAGGAGCAGTGAGGAATACAGCAGGAGCAGTGAGGAATACAGCAGGAGCAGTGAGGAATACAGCAGGAGCAGTGAGGAATACAGCAGGAGCAGTGAGGAATACAGCAGGAGCAGTGAGGAATACAGCAGGAGCAGTGAGGAATACAGCAGGAGCAGTGAGGAATACAGCAGGAGCAGTGAGGAATACAGCAGGAGCAGTGAGGAATACAGCAGGAGCAGTGAGGAATACAGCAGGAGCAGTGAGGAATACAGCAGGAGCAGTGAGGAATACAGCAGGAGCAGTGAGGAATACAGCAGGAGCAGTGAGGAATACAGCAGGAGCAGTGAGGAATACAGCAGGAGCAGTGAGGAATACAGCAGGAGCAGTGAGGAATACAGCAGGAGCAGTGAGGAATACAGCAGGAGCAGTGAGGAATACAGCAGGAGCAGTGAGGAATACAGCAGGAGCAGTGAGGAATACAGCAGGAGCAGTGAGGAATACAGCAGGAGCAGTGAGGAATACAGCAGGAGCAGTGAGGAATACAGCAGGAGCAGTGAGGAATACAGCAGGAGCAGTGAGGAATACAGCAGGAGCAGTGAGGAATACAGCAGGAGCAGTGAGGAATACAGCAGGAGCAGTGAGGAATACAGCAGGAGCAGTGAGGAATACAGCAGGAGCAGTGAGGAATACAGCAGGAGCAGTGAGGAATACAGCAGGAGCAGTGAGGAATACAGCAGGAGCAGTGAGGAATACAGCAGGAGCAGTGAGGAATACAGCAGGAGCAGTGAGGAATACAGCAGGAGCAGTGAGGAATACAGCAGGAGCAGTGAGGAATACAGCAGGAGCAGTGAGGAATACAGCAGGAGCAGTGAGGAATACAGCAGGAGCAGTGAGGAATACAGCAGGAGCAGTGAGGAATACAGCAGGAGCAGTGAGGAATACAGCAGGAGCAGTGAGGAATACAGCAGGAGCAGTGAGGAATACAGCAGGAGCAGTGAGGAATACAGCAGGAGCAGTGAGGAATACAGCAGGAGCAGTGAGGAATACAGCAGGAGCAGTGAGGAATACAGCAGGAGCAGTGAGGAATACAGCAGGAGCAGTGAGGAATACAGCAGGAGCAGTGAGGAATACAGCAGGAGCAGTGAGGAATACAGCAGGAGCAGTGAGGAATACAGCAGGAGCAGTGAGGAATACAGCAGGAGCAGTGAGGAATACAGCAGGAGCAGTGAGGAATACAGCAGGAGCAGTGAGGAATACAGCAGGAGCAGTGAGGAATACAGCAGGAGCAGTGAGGAATACAGCAGGAGCAGTGAGGAATACAGCAGGAGCAGTGAGGAATACAGCAGGAGCAGTGAGGAATACAGCAGGAGCAGTGAGGAATACAGCAGGAGCAGTGAGGAATACAGCAGGAGCAGTGAGGAATACAGCAGGAGCAGTGAGGAATACAGCAGGAGCAGTGAGGAATACAGCAGGAGCAGTGAGGAATACAGCAGGAGCAGTGAGGAATACAGCAGGAGCAGTGAGGAATACAGCAGGAGCAGTGAGGAATACAGCAGGAGCAGTGAGGAATACAGCAGGAGCAGTGAGGAATACAGCAGGAGCAGTGAGGAATACAGCAGGAGCAGTGAGGAATACAGCAGGAGCAGTGAGGAATACAGCAGGAGCAGTGAGGAATACAGCAGGAGCAGTGAGGAATACAGCAGGAGCAGTGAGGAATACAGCAGGAGCAGTGAGGAATACAGCAGGAGCAGTGAGGAATACAGCAGGAGCAGTGAGGAATACAGCAGGAGCAGTGAGGAATACAGCAGGAGCAGTGAGGAATACAGCAGGAGCAGTGAGGAATACAGCAGGAGCAGTGAGGAATACAGCAGGAGCAGTGAGGAATACAGCAGGAGCAGTGAGGAATACAGCAGGAGCAGTGAGGAATACAGCAGGAGCAGTGAGGAATACAGCAGGAGCAGTGAGGAATACAGCAGGAGCAGTGAGGAATACAGCAGGAGCAGTGAGGAATACAGCAGGAGCAGTGAGGAATACAGCAGGAGCAGTGAGGAATACAGCAGGAGCAGTGAGGAATACAGCAGGAGCAGTGAGGAATACAGCAGGAGCAGTGAGGAATACAGCAGGAGCAGTGAGGAATACAGCAGGAGCAGTGAGGAATACAGCAGGAGCAGTGAGGAATACAGCAGGAGCAGTGAGGAATACAGCAGGAGCAGTGAGGAATACAGCAGGAGCAGTGAGGAATACAGCAGGAGCAGTGAGGAATACAGCAGGAGCAGTGAGGAATACAGCAGGAGCAGTGAGGAATACAGCAGGAGCAGTGAGGAATACAGCAGGAGCAGTGAGGAATACAGCAGGAGCAGTGAGGAATACAGCAGGAGCAGTGAGGAATACAGCAGGAGCAGTGAGGAATACAGCAGGAGCAGTGAGGAATACAGCAGGAGCAGTGAGGAATACAGCAGGAGCAGTGAGGAATACAGCAGGAGCAGTGAGGAATACAGCAGGAGCAGTGAGGAATACAGCAGGAGCAGTGAGGAATACAGCAGGAGCAGTGAGGAATACAGCAGGAGCAGTGAGGAATACAGCAGGAGCAGTGAGGAATACAGCAGGAGCAGTGAGGAATACAGCAGGAGCAGTGAGGAATACAGCAGGAGCAGTGAGGAATACAGCAGGAGCAGTGAGGAATACAGCAGGAGCAGTGAGGAATACAGCAGGAGCAGTGAGGAATACAGCAGGAGCAGTGAGGAATACAGCAGGAGCAGTGAGGAATACAGCAGGAGCAGTGAGGAATACAGCAGGAGCAGTGAGGAATACAGCAGGAGCAGTGAGGAATACAGCAGGAGCAGTGAGGAATACAGCAGGAGCAGTGAGGAATACAGCAGGAGCAGTGAGGAATACAGCAGGAGCAGTGAGGAATACAGCAGGAGCAGTGAGGAATACAGCAGGAGCAGTGAGGAATACAGCAGGAGCAGTGAGGAATACAGCAGGAGCAGTGAGGAATACAGCAGGAGCAGTGAGGAATACAGCAGGAGCAGTGAGGAATACAGCAGGAGCAGTGAGGAATACAGCAGGAGCAGTGAGGAATACAGCAGGAGCAGTGAGGAATACAGCAGGAGCAGTGAGGAATACAGCAGGAGCAGTGAGGAATACAGCAGGAGCAGTGAGGAATACAGCAGGAGCAGTGAGGAATACAGCAGGAGCAGTGAGGAATACAGCAGGAGCAGTGAGGAATACAGCAGGAGCAGTGAGGAATACAGCAGGAGCAGTGAGGAATACAGCAGGAGCAGTGAGGAATACAGCAGGAGCAGTGAGGAATACAGCAGGAGCAGTGAGGAATACAGCAGGAGCAGTGAGGAATACAGCAGGAGCAGTGAGGAATACAGCAGGAGCAGTGAGGAATACAGCAGGAGCAGTGAGGAATACAGCAGGAGCAGTGAGGAATACAGCAGGAGCAGTGAGGAATACAGCAGGAGCAGTGAGGAATACAGCAGGAGCAGTGAGGAATACAGCAGGAGCAGTGAGGAATACAGCAGGAGCAGTGAGGAATACAGCAGGAGCAGTGAGGAATACAGCAGGAGCAGTGAGGAATACAGCAGGAGCAGTGAGGAATACAGCAGGAGCAGTGAGGAATACAGCAGGAGCAGTGAGGAATACAGCAGGAGCAGTGAGGAATACAGCAGGAGCAGTGAGGAATACAGCAGGAGCAGTGAGGAATACAGCAGGAGCAGTGAGGAATACAGCAGGAGCAGTGAGGAATACAGCAGGAGCAGTGAGGAATACAGCAGGAGCAGTGAGGAATACAGCAGGAGCAGTGAGGAATACAGCAGGAGCAGTGAGGAATACAGCAGGAGCAGTGAGGAATACAGCAGGAGCAGTGAGGAATACAGCAGGAGCAGTGAGGAATACAGCAGGAGCAGTGAGGAATACAGCAGGAGCAGTGAGGAATACAGCAGGAGCAGTGAGGAATACAGCAGGAGCAGTGAGGAATACAGCAGGAGCAGTGAGGAATACAGCAGGAGCAGTGAGGAATACAGCAGGAGCAGTGAGGAATACAGCAGGAGCAGTGAGGAATACAGCAGGAGCAGTGAGGAATACAGCAGGAGCAGTGAGGAATACAGCAGGAGCAGTGAGGAATACAGCAGGAGCAGTGAGGAATACAGCAGGAGCAGTGAGGAATACAGCAGGAGCAGTGAGGAATACAGCAGGAGCAGTGAGGAATACAGCAGGAGCAGTGAGGAATACAGCAGGAGCAGTGAGGAATACAGCAGGAGCAGTGAGGAATACAGCAGGAGCAGTGAGGAATACAGCAGGAGCAGTGAGGAATACAGCAGGAGCAGTGAGGAATACAGCAGGAGCAGTGAGGAATACAGCAGGAGCAGTGAGGAATACAGCAGGAGCAGTGAGGAATACAGCAGGAGCAGTGAGGAATACAGCAGGAGCAGTGAGGAATACAGCAGGAGCAGTGAGGAATACAGCAGGAGCAGTGAGGAATACAGCAGGAGCAGTGAGGAATACAGCAGGAGCAGTGAGGAATACAGCAGGAGCAGTGAGGAATACAGCAGGAGCAGTGAGGAATACAGCAGGAGCAGTGAGGAATACAGCAGGAGCAGTGAGGAATACAGCAGGAGCAGTGAGGAATACAGCAGGAGCAGTGAGGAATACAGCAGGAGCAGTGAGGAATACAGCAGGAGCAGTGAGGAATACAGCAGGAGCAGTGAGGAATACAGCAGGAGCAGTGAGGAATACAGCAGGAGCAGTGAGGAATACAGCAGGAGCAGTGAGGAATACAGCAGGAGCAGTGAGGAATACAGCAGGAGCAGTGAGGAATACAGCAGGAGCAGTGAGGAATACAGCAGGAGCAGTGAGGAATACAGCAGGAGCAGTGAGGAATACAGCAGGAGCAGTGAGGAATACAGCAGGAGCAGTGAGGAATACAGCAGGAGCAGTGAGGAATACAGCAGGAGCAGTGAGGAATACAGCAGGAGCAGTGAGGAATACAGCAGGAGCAGTGAGGAATACAGCAGGAGCAGTGAGGAATACAGCAGGAGCAGTGAGGAATACAGCAGGAGCAGTGAGGAATACAGCAGGAGCAGTGAGGAATACAGCAGGAGCAGTGAGGAATACAGCAGGAGCAGTGAGGAATACAGCAGGAGCAGTGAGGAATACAGCAGGAGCAGTGAGGAATACAGCAGGAGCAGTGAGGAATACAGCAGGAGCAGTGAGGAATACAGCAGGAGCAGTGAGGAATACAGCAGGAGCAGTGAGGAATACAGCAGGAGCAGTGAGGAATACAGCAGGAGCAGTGAGGAATACAGCAGGAGCAGTGAGGAATACAGCAGGAGCAGTGAGGAATACAGCAGGAGCAGTGAGGAATACAGCAGGAGCAGTGAGGAATACAGCAGGAGCAGTGAGGAATACAGCAGGAGCAGTGAGGAATACAGCAGGAGCAGTGAGGAATACAGCAGGAGCAGTGAGGAATACAGCAGGAGCAGTGAGGAATACAGCAGGAGCAGTGAGGAATACAGCAGGAGCAGTGAGGAATACAGCAGGAGCAGTGAGGAATACAGCAGGAGCAGTGAGGAATACAGCAGGAGCAGTGAGGAATACAGCAGGAGCAGTGAGGAATACAGCAGGAGCAGTGAGGAATACAGCAGGAGCAGTGAGGAATACAGCAGGAGCAGTGAGGAATACAGCAGGAGCAGTGAGGAATACAGCAGGAGCAGTGAGGAATACAGCAGGAGCAGTGAGGAATACAGCAGGAGCAGTGAGGAATACAGCAGGAGCAGTGAGGAATACAGCAGGAGCAGTGAGGAATACAGCAGGAGCAGTGAGGAATACAGCAGGAGCAGTGAGGAATACAGCAGGAGCAGTGAGGAATACAGCAGGAGCAGTGAGGAATACAGCAGGAGCAGTGAGGAATACAGCAGGAGCAGTGAGGAATACAGCAGGAGCAGTGAGGAATACAGCAGGAGCAGTGAGGAATACAGCAGGAGCAGTGAGGAATACAGCAGGAGCAGTGAGGAATACAGCAGGAGCAGTGAGGAATACAGCAGGAGCAGTGAGGAATACAGCAGGAGCAGTGAGGAATACAGCAGGAGCAGTGAGGAATACAGCAGGAGCAGTGAGGAATACAGCAGGAGCAGTGAGGAATACAGCAGGAGCAGTGAGGAATACAGCAGGAGCAGTGAGGAATACAGCAGGAGCAGTGAGGAATACAGCAGGAGCAGTGAGGAATACAGCAGGAGCAGTGAGGAATACAGCAGGAGCAGTGAGGAATACAGCAGGAGCAGTGAGGAATACAGCAGGAGCAGTGAGGAATACAGCAGGAGCAGTGAGGAATACAGCAGGAGCAGTGAGGAATACAGCAGGAGCAGTGAGGAATACAGCAGGAGCAGTGAGGAATACAGCAGGAGCAGTGAGGAATACAGCAGGAGCAGTGAGGAATACAGCAGGAGCAGTGAGGAATACAGCAGGAGCAGTGAGGAATACAGCAGGAGCAGTGAGGAATACAGCAGGAGCAGTGAGGAATACAGCAGGAGCAGTGAGGAATACAGCAGGAGCAGTGAGGAATACAGCAGGAGCAGTGAGGAATACAGCAGGAGCAGTGAGGAATACAGCAGGAGCAGTGAGGAATACAGCAGGAGCAGTGAGGAATACAGCAGGAGCAGTGAGGAATACAGCAGGAGCAGTGAGGAATACAGCAGGAGCAGTGAGGAATACAGCAGGAGCAGTGAGGAATACAGCAGGAGCAGTGAGGAATACAGCAGGAGCAGTGAGGAATACAGCAGGAGCAGTGAGGAATACAGCAGGAGCAGTGAGGAATACAGCAGGAGCAGTGAGGAATACAGCAGGAGCAGTGAGGAATACAGCAGGAGCAGTGAGGAATACAGCAGGAGCAGTGAGGAATACAGCAGGAGCAGTGAGGAATACAGCAGGAGCAGTGAGGAATACAGCAGGAGCAGTGAGGAATACAGCAGGAGCAGTGAGGAATACAGCAGGAGCAGTGAGGAATACAGCAGGAGCAGTGAGGAATACAGCAGGAGCAGTGAGGAATACAGCAGGAGCAGTGAGGAATACAGCAGGAGCAGTGAGGAATACAGCAGGAGCAGTGAGGAATACAGCAGGAGCAGTGAGGAATACAGCAGGAGCAGTGAGGAATACAGCAGGAGCAGTGAGGAATACAGCAGGAGCAGTGAGGAATACAGCAGGAGCAGTGAGGAATACAGCAGGAGCAGTGAGGAATACAGCAGGAGCAGTGAGGAATACAGCAGGAGCAGTGAGGAATACAGCAGGAGCAGTGAGGAATACAGCAGGAGCAGTGAGGAATACAGCAGGAGCAGTGAGGAATACAGCAGGAGCAGTGAGGAATACAGCAGGAGCAGTGAGGAATACAGCAGGAGCAGTGAGGAATACAGCAGGAGCAGTGAGGAATACAGCAGGAGCAGTGAGGAATACAGCAGGAGCAGTGAGGAATACAGCAGGAGCAGTGAGGAATACAGCAGGAGCAGTGAGGAATACAGCAGGAGCAGTGAGGAATACAGCAGGAGCAGTGAGGAATACAGCAGGAGCAGTGAGGAATACAGCAGGAGCAGTGAGGAATACAGCAGGAGCAGTGAGGAATACAGCAGGAGCAGTGAGGAATACAGCAGGAGCAGTGAGGAATACAGCAGGAGCAGTGAGGAATACAGCAGGAGCAGTGAGGAATACAGCAGGAGCAGTGAGGAATACAGCAGGAGCAGTGAGGAATACAGCAGGAGCAGTGAGGAATACAGCAGGAGCAGTGAGGAATACAGCAGGAGCAGTGAGGAATACAGCAGGAGCAGTGAGGAATACAGCAGGAGCAGTGAGGAATACAGCAGGAGCAGTGAGGAATACAGCAGGAGCAGTGAGGAATACAGCAGGAGCAGTGAGGAATACAGCAGGAGCAGTGAGGAATACAGCAGGAGCAGTGAGGAATACAGCAGGAGCAGTGAGGAATACAGCAGGAGCAGTGAGGAATACAGCAGGAGCAGTGAGGAATACAGCAGGAGCAGTGAGGAATACAGCAGGAGCAGTGAGGAATACAGCAGGAGCAGTGAGGAATACAGCAGGAGCAGTGAGGAATACAGCAGGAGCAGTGAGGAATACAGCAGGAGCAGTGAGGAATACAGCAGGAGCAGTGAGGAATACAGCAGGAGCAGTGAGGAATACAGCAGGAGCAGTGAGGAATACAGCAGGAGCAGTGAGGAATACAGCAGGAGCAGTGAGGAATACAGCAGGAGCAGTGAGGAATACAGCAGGAGCAGTGAGGAATACAGCAGGAGCAGTGAGGAATACAGCAGGAGCAGTGAGGAATACAGCAGGAGCAGTGAGGAATACAGCAGGAGCAGTGAGGAATACAGCAGGAGCAGTGAGGAATACAGCAGGAGCAGTGAGGAATACAGCAGGAGCAGTGAGGAATACAGCAGGAGCAGTGAGGAATACAGCAGGAGCAGTGAGGAATACAGCAGGAGCAGTGAGGAATACAGCAGGAGCAGTGAGGAATACAGCAGGAGCAGTGAGGAATACAGCAGGAGCAGTGAGGAATACAGCAGGAGCAGTGAGGAATACAGCAGGAGCAGTGAGGAATACAGCAGGAGCAGTGAGGAATACAGCAGGAGCAGTGAGGAATACAGCAGGAGCAGTGAGGAATACAGCAGGAGCAGTGAGGAATACAGCAGGAGCAGTGAGGAATACAGCAGGAGCAGTGAGGAATACAGCAGGAGCAGTGAGGAATACAGCAGGAGCAGTGAGGAATACAGCAGGAGCAGTGAGGAATACAGCAGGAGCAGTGAGGAATACAGCAGGAGCAGTGAGGAATACAGCAGGAGCAGTGAGGAATACAGCAGGAGCAGTGAGGAATACAGCAGGAGCAGTGAGGAATACAGCAGGAGCAGTGAGGAATACAGCAGGAGCAGTGAGGAATACAGCAGGAGCAGTGAGGAATACAGCAGGAGCAGTGAGGAATACAGCAGGAGCAGTGAGGAATACAGCAGGAGCAGTGAGGAATACAGCAGGAGCAGTGAGGAATACAGCAGGAGCAGTGAGGAATACAGCAGGAGCAGTGAGGAATACAGCAGGAGCAGTGAGGAATACAGCAGGAGCAGTGAGGAATACAGCAGGAGCAGTGAGGAATACAGCAGGAGCAGTGAGGAATACAGCAGGAGCAGTGAGGAATACAGCAGGAGCAGTGAGGAATACAGCAGGAGCAGTGAGGAATACAGCAGGAGCAGTGAGGAATACAGCAGGAGCAGTGAGGAATACAGCAGGAGCAGTGAGGAATACAGCAGGAGCAGTGAGGAATACAGCAGGAGCAGTGAGGAATACAGCAGGAGCAGTGAGGAATACAGCAGGAGCAGTGAGGAATACAGCAGGAGCAGTGAGGAATACAGCAGGAGCAGTGAGGAATACAGCAGGAGCAGTGAGGAATACAGCAGGAGCAGTGAGGAATACAGCAGGAGCAGTGAGGAATACAGCAGGAGCAGTGAGGAATACAGCAGGAGCAGTGAGGAATACAGCAGGAGCAGTGAGGAATACAGCAGGAGCAGTGAGGAATACAGCAGGAGCAGTGAGGAATACAGCAGGAGCAGTGAGGAATACAGCAGGAGCAGTGAGGAATACAGCAGGAGCAGTGAGGAATACAGCAGGAGCAGTGAGGAATACAGCAGGAGCAGTGAGGAATACAGCAGGAGCAGTGAGGAATACAGCAGGAGCAGTGAGGAATACAGCAGGAGCAGTGAGGAATACAGCAGGAGCAGTGAGGAATACAGCAGGAGCAGTGAGGAATACAGCAGGAGCAGTGAGGAATACAGCAGGAGCAGTGAGGAATACAGCAGGAGCAGTGAGGAATACAGCAGGAGCAGTGAGGAATACAGCAGGAGCAGTGAGGAATACAGCAGGAGCAGTGAGGAATACAGCAGGAGCAGTGAGGAATACAGCAGGAGCAGTGAGGAATACAGCAGGAGCAGTGAGGAATACAGCAGGAGCAGTGAGGAATACAGCAGGAGCAGTGAGGAATACAGCAGGAGCAGTGAGGAATACAGCAGGAGCAGTGAGGAATACAGCAGGAGCAGTGAGGAATACAGCAGGAGCAGTGAGGAATACAGCAGGAGCAGTGAGGAATACAGCAGGAGCAGTGAGGAATACAGCAGGAGCAGTGAGGAATACAGCAGGAGCAGTGAGGAATACAGCAGGAGCAGTGAGGAATACAGCAGGAGCAGTGAGGAATACAGCAGGAGCAGTGAGGAATACAGCAGGAGCAGTGAGGAATACAGCAGGAGCAGTGAGGAATACAGCAGGAGCAGTGAGGAATACAGCAGGAGCAGTGAGGAATACAGCAGGAGCAGTGAGGAATACAGCAGGAGCAGTGAGGAATACAGCAGGAGCAGTGAGGAATACAGCAGGAGCAGTGAGGAATACAGCAGGAGCAGTGAGGAATACAGCAGGAGCAGTGAGGAATACAGCAGGAGCAGTGAGGAATACAGCAGGAGCAGTGAGGAATACAGCAGGAGCAGTGAGGAATACAGCAGGAGCAGTGAGGAATACAGCAGGAGCAGTGAGGAATACAGCAGGAGCAGTGAGGAATACAGCAGGAGCAGTGAGGAATACAGCAGGAGCAGTGAGGAATACAGCAGGAGCAGTGAGGAATACAGCAGGAGCAGTGAGGAATACAGCAGGAGCAGTGAGGAATACAGCAGGAGCAGTGAGGAATACAGCAGGAGCAGTGAGGAATACAGCAGGAGCAGTGAGGAATACAGCAGGAGCAGTGAGGAATACAGCAGGAGCAGTGAGGAATACAGCAGGAGCAGTGAGGAATACAGCAGGAGCAGTGAGGAATACAGCAGGAGCAGTGAGGAATACAGCAGGAGCAGTGAGGAATACAGCAGGAGCAGTGAGGAATACAGCAGGAGCAGTGAGGAATACAGCAGGAGCAGTGAGGAATACAGCAGGAGCAGTGAGGAATACAGCAGGAGCAGTGAGGAATACAGCAGGAGCAGTGAGGAATACAGCAGGAGCAGTGAGGAATACAGCAGGAGCAGTGAGGAATACAGCAGGAGCAGTGAGGAATACAGCAGGAGCAGTGAGGAATACAGCAGGAGCAGTGAGGAATACAGCAGGAGCAGTGAGGAATACAGCAGGAGCAGTGAGGAATACAGCAGGAGCAGTGAGGAATACAGCAGGAGCAGTGAGGAATACAGCAGGAGCAGTGAGGAATACAGCAGGAGCAGTGAGGAATACAGCAGGAGCAGTGAGGAATACAGCAGGAGCAGTGAGGAATACAGCAGGAGCAGTGAGGAATACAGCAGGAGCAGTGAGGAATACAGCAGGAGCAGTGAGGAATACAGCAGGAGCAGTGAGGAATACAGCAGGAGCAGTGAGGAATACAGCAGGAGCAGTGAGGAATACAGCAGGAGCAGTGAGGAATACAGCAGGAGCAGTGAGGAATACAGCAGGAGCAGTGAGGAATACAGCAGGAGCAGTGAGGAATACAGCAGGAGCAGTGAGGAATACAGCAGGAGCAGTGAGGAATACAGCAGGAGCAGTGAGGAATACAGCAGGAGCAGTGAGGAATACAGCAGGAGCAGTGAGGAATACAGCAGGAGCAGTGAGGAATACAGCAGGAGCAGTGAGGAATACAGCAGGAGCAGTGAGGAATACAGCAGGAGCAGTGAGGAATACAGCAGGAGCAGTGAGGAATACAGCAGGAGCAGTGAGGAATACAGCAGGAGCAGTGAGGAATACAGCAGGAGCAGTGAGGAATACAGCAGGAGCAGTGAGGAATACAGCAGGAGCAGTGAGGAATACAGCAGGAGCAGTGAGGAATACAGCAGGAGCAGTGAGGAATACAGCAGGAGCAGTGAGGAATACAGCAGGAGCAGTGAGGAATACAGCAGGAGCAGTGAGGAATACAGCAGGAGCAGTGAGGAATACAGCAGGAGCAGTGAGGAATACAGCAGGAGCAGTGAGGAATACAGCAGGAGCAGTGAGGAATACAGCAGGAGCAGTGAGGAATACAGCAGGAGCAGTGAGGAATACAGCAGGAGCAGTGAGGAATACAGCAGGAGCAGTGAGGAATACAGCAGGAGCAGTGAGGAATACAGCAGGAGCAGTGAGGAATACAGCAGGAGCAGTGAGGAATACAGCAGGAGCAGTGAGGAATACAGCAGGAGCAGTGAGGAATACAGCAGGAGCAGTGAGGAATACAGCAGGAGCAGTGAGGAATACAGCAGGAGCAGTGAGGAATACAGCAGGAGCAGTGAGGAATACAGCAGGAGCAGTGAGGAATACAGCAGGAGCAGTGAGGAATACAGCAGGAGCAGTGAGGAATACAGCAGGAGCAGTGAGGAATACAGCAGGAGCAGTGAGGAATACAGCAGGAGCAGTGAGGAATACAGCAGGAGCAGTGAGGAATACAGCAGGAGCAGTGAGGAATACAGCAGGAGCAGTGAGGAATACAGCAGGAGCAGTGAGGAATACAGCAGGAGCAGTGAGGAATACAGCAGGAGCAGTGAGGAATACAGCAGGAGCAGTGAGGAATACAGCAGGAGCAGTGAGGAATACAGCAGGAGCAGTGAGGAATACAGCAGGAGCAGTGAGGAATACAGCAGGAGCAGTGAGGAATACAGCAGGAGCAGTGAGGAATACAGCAGGAGCAGTGAGGAATACAGCAGGAGCAGTGAGGAATACAGCAGGAGCAGTGAGGAATACAGCAGGAGCAGTGAGGAATACAGCAGGAGCAGTGAGGAATACAGCAGGAGCAGTGAGGAATACAGCAGGAGCAGTGAGGAATACAGCAGGAGCAGTGAGGAATACAGCAGGAGCAGTGAGGAATACAGCAGGAGCAGTGAGGAATACAGCAGGAGCAGTGAGGAATACAGCAGGAGCAGTGAGGAATACAGCAGGAGCAGTGAGGAATACAGCAGGAGCAGTGAGGAATACAGCAGGAGCAGTGAGGAATACAGCAGGAGCAGTGAGGAATACAGCAGGAGCAGTGAGGAATACAGCAGGAGCAGTGAGGAATACAGCAGGAGCAGTGAGGAATACAGCAGGAGCAGTGAGGAATACAGCAGGAGCAGTGAGGAATACAGCAGGAGCAGTGAGGAATACAGCAGGAGCAGTGAGGAATACAGCAGGAGCAGTGAGGAATACAGCAGGAGCAGTGAGGAATACAGCAGGAGCAGTGAGGAATACAGCAGGAGCAGTGAGGAATACAGCAGGAGCAGTGAGGAATACAGCAGGAGCAGTGAGGAATACAGCAGGAGCAGTGAGGAATACAGCAGGAGCAGTGAGGAATACAGCAGGAGCAGTGAGGAATACAGCAGGAGCAGTGAGGAATACAGCAGGAGCAGTGAGGAATACAGCAGGAGCAGTGAGGAATACAGCAGGAGCAGTGAGGAATACAGCAGGAGCAGTGAGGAATACAGCAGGAGCAGTGAGGAATACAGCAGGAGCAGTGAGGAATACAGCAGGAGCAGTGAGGAATACAGCAGGAGCAGTGAGGAATACAGCAGGAGCAGTGAGGAATACAGCAGGAGCAGTGAGGAATACAGCAGGAGCAGTGAGGAATACAGCAGGAGCAGTGAGGAATACAGCAGGAGCAGTGAGGAATACAGCAGGAGCAGTGAGGAATACAGCAGGAGCAGTGAGGAATACAGCAGGAGCAGTGAGGAATACAGCAGGAGCAGTGAGGAATACAGCAGGAGCAGTGAGGAATACAGCAGGAGCAGTGAGGAATACAGCAGGAGCAGTGAGGAATACAGCAGGAGCAGTGAGGAATACAGCAGGAGCAGTGAGGAATACAGCAGGAGCAGTGAGGAATACAGCAGGAGCAGTGAGGAATACAGCAGGAGCAGTGAGGAATACAGCAGGAGCAGTGAGGAATACAGCAGGAGCAGTGAGGAATACAGCAGGAGCAGTGAGGAATACAGCAGGAGCAGTGAGGAATACAGCAGGAGCAGTGAGGAATACAGCAGGAGCAGTGAGGAATACAGCAGGAGCAGTGAGGAATACAGCAGGAGCAGTGAGGAATACAGCAGGAGCAGTGAGGAATACAGCAGGAGCAGTGAGGAATACAGCAGGAGCAGTGAGGAATACAGCAGGAGCAGTGAGGAATACAGCAGGAGCAGTGAGGAATACAGCAGGAGCAGTGAGGAATACAGCAGGAGCAGTGAGGAATACAGCAGGAGCAGTGAGGAATACAGCAGGAGCAGTGAGGAATACAGCAGGAGCAGTGAGGAATACAGCAGGAGCAGTGAGGAATACAGCAGGAGCAGTGAGGAATACAGCAGGAGCAGTGAGGAATACAGCAGGAGCAGTGAGGAATACAGCAGGAGCAGTGAGGAATACAGCAGGAGCAGTGAGGAATACAGCAGGAGCAGTGAGGAATACAGCAGGAGCAGTGAGGAATACAGCAGGAGCAGTGAGGAATACAGCAGGAGCAGTGAGGAATACAGCAGGAGCAGTGAGGAATACAGCAGGAGCAGTGAGGAATACAGCAGGAGCAGTGAGGAATACAGCAGGAGCAGTGAGGAATACAGCAGGAGCAGTGAGGAATACAGCAGGAGCAGTGAGGAATACAGCAGGAGCAGTGAGGAATACAGCAGGAGCAGTGAGGAATACAGCAGGAGCAGTGAGGAATACAGCAGGAGCAGTGAGGAATACAGCAGGAGCAGTGAGGAATACAGCAGGAGCAGTGAGGAATACAGCAGGAGCAGTGAGGAATACAGCAGGAGCAGTGAGGAATACAGCAGGAGCAGTGAGGAATACAGCAGGAGCAGTGAGGAATACAGCAGGAGCAGTGAGGAATACAGCAGGAGCAGTGAGGAATACAGCAGGAGCAGTGAGGAATACAGCAGGAGCAGTGAGGAATACAGCAGGAGCAGTGAGGAATACAGCAGGAGCAGTGAGGAATACAGCAGGAGCAGTGAGGAATACAGCAGGAGCAGTGAGGAATACAGCAGGAGCAGTGAGGAATACAGCAGGAGCAGTGAGGAATACAGCAGGAGCAGTGAGGAATACAGCAGGAGCAGTGAGGAATACAGCAGGAGCAGTGAGGAATACAGCAGGAGCAGTGAGGAATACAGCAGGAGCAGTGAGGAATACAGCAGGAGCAGTGAGGAATACAGCAGGAGCAGTGAGGAATACAGCAGGAGCAGTGAGGAATACAGCAGGAGCAGTGAGGAATACAGCAGGAGCAGTGAGGAATACAGCAGGAGCAGTGAGGAATACAGCAGGAGCAGTGAGGAATACAGCAGGAGCAGTGAGGAATACAGCAGGAGCAGTGAGGAATACAGCAGGAGCAGTGAGGAATACAGCAGGAGCAGTGAGGAATACAGCAGGAGCAGTGAGGAATACAGCAGGAGCAGTGAGGAATACAGCAGGAGCAGTGAGGAATACAGCAGGAGCAGTGAGGAATACAGCAGGAGCAGTGAGGAATACAGCAGGAGCAGTGAGGAATACAGCAGGAGCAGTGAGGAATACAGCAGGAGCAGTGAGGAATACAGCAGGAGCAGTGAGGAATACAGCAGGAGCAGTGAGGAATACAGCAGGAGCAGTGAGGAATACAGCAGGAGCAGTGAGGAATACAGCAGGAGCAGTGAGGAATACAGCAGGAGCAGTGAGGAATACAGCAGGAGCAGTGAGGAATACAGCAGGAGCAGTGAGGAATACAGCAGGAGCAGTGAGGAATACAGCAGGAGCAGTGAGGAATACAGCAGGAGCAGTGAGGAATACAGCAGGAGCAGTGAGGAATACAGCAGGAGCAGTGAGGAATACAGCAGGAGCAGTGAGGAATACAGCAGGAGCAGTGAGGAATACAGCAGGAGCAGTGAGGAATACAGCAGGAGCAGTGAGGAATACAGCAGGAGCAGTGAGGAATACAGCAGGAGCAGTGAGGAATACAGCAGGAGCAGTGAGGAATACAGCAGGAGCAGTGAGGAATACAGCAGGAGCAGTGAGGAATACAGCAGGAGCAGTGAGGAATACAGCAGGAGCAGTGAGGAATACAGCAGGAGCAGTGAGGAATACAGCAGGAGCAGTGAGGAATACAGCAGGAGCAGTGAGGAATACAGCAGGAGCAGTGAGGAATACAGCAGGAGCAGTGAGGAATACAGCAGGAGCAGTGAGGAATACAGCAGGAGCAGTGAGGAATACAGCAGGAGCAGTGAGGAATACAGCAGGAGCAGTGAGGAATACAGCAGGAGCAGTGAGGAATACAGCAGGAGCAGTGAGGAATACAGCAGGAGCAGTGAGGAATACAGCAGGAGCAGTGAGGAATACAGCAGGAGCAGTGAGGAATACAGCAGGAGCAGTGAGGAATACAGCAGGAGCAGTGAGGAATACAGCAGGAGCAGTGAGGAATACAGCAGGAGCAGTGAGGAATACAGCAGGAGCAGTGAGGAATACAGCAGGAGCAGTGAGGAATACAGCAGGAGCAGTGAGGAATACAGCAGGAGCAGTGAGGAATACAGCAGGAGCAGTGAGGAATACAGCAGGAGCAGTGAGGAATACAGCAGGAGCAGTGAGGAATACAGCAGGAGCAGTGAGGAATACAGCAGGAGCAGTGAGGAATACAGCAGGAGCAGTGAGGAATACAGCAGGAGCAGTGAGGAATACAGCAGGAGCAGTGAGGAATACAGCAGGAGCAGTGAGGAATACAGCAGGAGCAGTGAGGAATACAGCAGGAGCAGTGAGGAATACAGCAGGAGCAGTGAGGAATACAGCAGGAGCAGTGAGGAATACAGCAGGAGCAGTGAGGAATACAGCAGGAGCAGTGAGGAATACAGCAGGAGCAGTGAGGAATACAGCAGGAGCAGTGAGGAATACAGCAGGAGCAGTGAGGAATACAGCAGGAGCAGTGAGGAATACAGCAGGAGCAGTGAGGAATACAGCAGGAGCAGTGAGGAATACAGCAGGAGCAGTGAGGAATACAGCAGGAGCAGTGAGGAATACAGCAGGAGCAGTGAGGAATACAGCAGGAGCAGTGAGGAATACAGCAGGAGCAGTGAGGAATACAGCAGGAGCAGTGAGGAATACAGCAGGAGCAGTGAGGAATACAGCAGGAGCAGTGAGGAATACAGCAGGAGCAGTGAGGAATACAGCAGGAGCAGTGAGGAATACAGCAGGAGCAGTGAGGAATACAGCAGGAGCAGTGAGGAATACAGCAGGAGCAGTGAGGAATACAGCAGGAGCAGTGAGGAATACAGCAGGAGCAGTGAGGAATACAGCAGGAGCAGTGAGGAATACAGCAGGAGCAGTGAGGAATACAGCAGGAGCAGTGAGGAATACAGCAGGAGCAGTGAGGAATACAGCAGGAGCAGTGAGGAATACAGCAGGAGCAGTGAGGAATACAGCAGGAGCAGTGAGGAATACAGCAGGAGCAGTGAGGAATACAGCAGGAGCAGTGAGGAATACAGCAGGAGCAGTGAGGAATACAGCAGGAGCAGTGAGGAATACAGCAGGAGCAGTGAGGAATACAGCAGGAGCAGTGAGGAATACAGCAGGAGCAGTGAGGAATACAGCAGGAGCAGTGAGGAATACAGCAGGAGCAGTGAGGAATACAGCAGGAGCAGTGAGGAATACAGCAGGAGCAGTGAGGAATACAGCAGGAGCAGTGAGGAATACAGCAGGAGCAGTGAGGAATACAGCAGGAGCAGTGAGGAATACAGCAGGAGCAGTGAGGAATACAGCAGGAGCAGTGAGGAATACAGCAGGAGCAGTGAGGAATACAGCAGGAGCAGTGAGGAATACAGCAGGAGCAGTGAGGAATACAGCAGGAGCAGTGAGGAATACAGCAGGAGCAGTGAGGAATACAGCAGGAGCAGTGAGGAATACAGCAGGAGCAGTGAGGAATACAGCAGGAGCAGTGAGGAATACAGCAGGAGCAGTGAGGAATACAGCAGGAGCAGTGAGGAATACAGCAGGAGCAGTGAGGAATACAGCAGGAGCAGTGAGGAATACAGCAGGAGCAGTGAGGAATACAGCAGGAGCAGTGAGGAATACAGCAGGAGCAGTGAGGAATACAGCAGGAGCAGTGAGGAATACAGCAGGAGCAGTGAGGAATACAGCAGGAGCAGTGAGGAATACAGCAGGAGCAGTGAGGAATACAGCAGGAGCAGTGAGGAATACAGCAGGAGCAGTGAGGAATACAGCAGGAGCAGTGAGGAATACAGCAGGAGCAGTGAGGAATACAGCAGGAGCAGTGAGGAATACAGCAGGAGCAGTGAGGAATACAGCAGGAGCAGTGAGGAATACAGCAGGAGCAGTGAGGAATACAGCAGGAGCAGTGAGGAATACAGCAGGAGCAGTGAGGAATACAGCAGGAGCAGTGAGGAATACAGCAGGAGCAGTGAGGAATACAGCAGGAGCAGTGAGGAATACAGCAGGAGCAGTGAGGAATACAGCAGGAGCAGTGAGGAATACAGCAGGAGCAGTGAGGAATACAGCAGGAGCAGTGAGGAATACAGCAGGAGCAGTGAGGAATACAGCAGGAGCAGTGAGGAATACAGCAGGAGCAGTGAGGAATACAGCAGGAGCAGTGAGGAATACAGCAGGAGCAGTGAGGAATACAGCAGGAGCAGTGAGGAATACAGCAGGAGCAGTGAGGAATACAGCAGGAGCAGTGAGGAATACAGCAGGAGCAGTGAGGAATACAGCAGGAGCAGTGAGGAATACAGCAGGAGCAGTGAGGAATACAGCAGGAGCAGTGAGGAATACAGCAGGAGCAGTGAGGAATACAGCAGGAGCAGTGAGGAATACAGCAGGAGCAGTGAGGAATACAGCAGGAGCAGTGAGGAATACAGCAGGAGCAGTGAGGAATACAGCAGGAGCAGTGAGGAATACAGCAGGAGCAGTGAGGAATACAGCAGGAGCAGTGAGGAATACAGCAGGAGCAGTGAGGAATACAGCAGGAGCAGTGAGGAATACAGCAGGAGCAGTGAGGAATACAGCAGGAGCAGTGAGGAATACAGCAGGAGCAGTGAGGAATACAGCAGGAGCAGTGAGGAATACAGCAGGAGCAGTGAGGAATACAGCAGGAGCAGTGAGGAATACAGCAGGAGCAGTGAGGAATACAGCAGGAGCAGTGAGGAATACAGCAGGAGCAGTGAGGAATACAGCAGGAGCAGTGAGGAATACAGCAGGAGCAGTGAGGAATACAGCAGGAGCAGTGAGGAATACAGCAGGAGCAGTGAGGAATACAGCAGGAGCAGTGAGGAATACAGCAGGAGCAGTGAGGAATACAGCAGGAGCAGTGAGGAATACAGCAGGAGCAGTGAGGAATACAGCAGGAGCAGTGAGGAATACAGCAGGAGCAGTGAGGAATACAGCAGGAGCAGTGAGGAATACAGCAGGAGCAGTGAGGAATACAGCAGGAGCAGTGAGGAATACAGCAGGAGCAGTGAGGAATACAGCAGGAGCAGTGAGGAATACAGCAGGAGCAGTGAGGAATACAGCAGGAGCAGTGAGGAATACAGCAGGAGCAGTGAGGAATACAGCAGGAGCAGTGAGGAATACAGCAGGAGCAGTGAGGAATACAGCAGGAGCAGTGAGGAATACAGCAGGAGCAGTGAGGAATACAGCAGGAGCAGTGAGGAATACAGCAGGAGCAGTGAGGAATACAGCAGGAGCAGTGAGGAATACAGCAGGAGCAGTGAGGAATACAGCAGGAGCAGTGAGGAATACAGCAGGAGCAGTGAGGAATACAGCAGGAGCAGTGAGGAATACAGCAGGAGCAGTGAGGAATACAGCAGGAGCAGTGAGGAATACAGCAGGAGCAGTGAGGAATACAGCAGGAGCAGTGAGGAATACAGCAGGAGCAGTGAGGAATACAGCAGGAGCAGTGAGGAATACAGCAGGAGCAGTGAGGAATACAGCAGGAGCAGTGAGGAATACAGCAGGAGCAGTGAGGAATACAGCAGGAGCAGTGAGGAATACAGCAGGAGCAGTGAGGAATACAGCAGGAGCAGTGAGGAATACAGCAGGAGCAGTGAGGAATACAGCAGGAGCAGTGAGGAATACAGCAGGAGCAGTGAGGAATACAGCAGGAGCAGTGAGGAATACAGCAGGAGCAGTGAGGAATACAGCAGGAGCAGTGAGGAATACAGCAGGAGCAGTGAGGAATACAGCAGGAGCAGTGAGGAATACAGCAGGAGCAGTGAGGAATACAGCAGGAGCAGTGAGGAATACAGCAGGAGCAGTGAGGAATACAGCAGGAGCAGTGAGGAATACAGCAGGAGCAGTGAGGAATACAGCAGGAGCAGTGAGGAATACAGCAGGAGCAGTGAGGAATACAGCAGGAGCAGTGAGGAATACAGCAGGAGCAGTGAGGAATACAGCAGGAGCAGTGAGGAATACAGCAGGAGCAGTGAGGAATACAGCAGGAGCAGTGAGGAATACAGCAGGAGCAGTGAGGAATACAGCAGGAGCAGTGAGGAATACAGCAGGAGCAGTGAGGAATACAGCAGGAGCAGTGAGGAATACAGCAGGAGCAGTGAGGAATACAGCAGGAGCAGTGAGGAATACAGCAGGAGCAGTGAGGAATACAGCAGGAGCAGTGAGGAATACAGCAGGAGCAGTGAGGAATACAGCAGGAGCAGTGAGGAATACAGCAGGAGCAGTGAGGAATACAGCAGGAGCAGTGAGGAATACAGCAGGAGCAGTGAGGAATACAGCAGGAGCAGTGAGGAATACAGCAGGAGCAGTGAGGAATACAGCAGGAGCAGTGAGGAATACAGCAGGAGCAGTGAGGAATACAGCAGGAGCAGTGAGGAATACAGCAGGAGCAGTGAGGAATACAGCAGGAGCAGTGAGGAATACAGCAGGAGCAGTGAGGAATACAGCAGGAGCAGTGAGGAATACAGCAGGAGCAGTGAGGAATACAGCAGGAGCAGTGAGGAATACAGCAGGAGCAGTGAGGAATACAGCAGGAGCAGTGAGGAATACAGCAGGAGCAGTGAGGAATACAGCAGGAGCAGTGAGGAATACAGCAGGAGCAGTGAGGAATACAGCAGGAGCAGTGAGGAATACAGCAGGAGCAGTGAGGAATACAGCAGGAGCAGTGAGGAATACAGCAGGAGCAGTGAGGAATACAGCAGGAGCAGTGAGGAATACAGCAGGAGCAGTGAGGAATACAGCAGGAGCAGTGAGGAATACAGCAGGAGCAGTGAGGAATACAGCAGGAGCAGTGAGGAATACAGCAGGAGCAGTGAGGAATACAGCAGGAGCAGTGAGGAATACAGCAGGAGCAGTGAGGAATACAGCAGGAGCAGTGAGGAATACAGCAGGAGCAGTGAGGAATACAGCAGGAGCAGTGAGGAATACAGCAGGAGCAGTGAGGAATACAGCAGGAGCAGTGAGGAATACAGCAGGAGCAGTGAGGAATACAGCAGGAGCAGTGAGGAATACAGCAGGAGCAGTGAGGAATACAGCAGGAGCAGTGAGGAATACAGCAGGAGCAGTGAGGAATACAGCAGGAGCAGTGAGGAATACAGCAGGAGCAGTGAGGAATACAGCAGGAGCAGTGAGGAATACAGCAGGAGCAGTGAGGAATACAGCAGGAGCAGTGAGGAATACAGCAGGAGCAGTGAGGAATACAGCAGGAGCAGTGAGGAATACAGCAGGAGCAGTGAGGAATACAGCAGGAGCAGTGAGGAATACAGCAGGAGCAGTGAGGAATACAGCAGGAGCAGTGAGGAATACAGCAGGAGCAGTGAGGAATACAGCAGGAGCAGTGAGGAATACAGCAGGAGCAGTGAGGAATACAGCAGGAGCAGTGAGGAATACAGCAGGAGCAGTGAGGAATACAGCAGGAGCAGTGAGGAATACAGCAGGAGCAGTGAGGAATACAGCAGGAGCAGTGAGGAATACAGCAGGAGCAGTGAGGAATACAGCAGGAGCAGTGAGGAATACAGCAGGAGCAGTGAGGAATACAGCAGGAGCAGTGAGGAATACAGCAGGAGCAGTGAGGAATACAGCAGGAGCAGTGAGGAATACAGCAGGAGCAGTGAGGAATACAGCAGGAGCAGTGAGGAATACAGCAGGAGCAGTGAGGAATACAGCAGGAGCAGTGAGGAATACAGCAGGAGCAGTGAGGAATACAGCAGGAGCAGTGAGGAATACAGCAGGAGCAGTGAGGAATACAGCAGGAGCAGTGAGGAATACAGCAGGAGCAGTGAGGAATACAGCAGGAGCAGTGAGGAATACAGCAGGAGCAGTGAGGAATACAGCAGGAGCAGTGAGGAATACAGCAGGAGCAGTGAGGAATACAGCAGGAGCAGTGAGGAATACAGCAGGAGCAGTGAGGAATACAGCAGGAGCAGTGAGGAATACAGCAGGAGCAGTGAGGAATACAGCAGGAGCAGTGAGGAATACAGCAGGAGCAGTGAGGAATACAGCAGGAGCAGTGAGGAATACAGCAGGAGCAGTGAGGAATACAGCAGGAGCAGTGAGGAATACAGCAGGAGCAGTGAGGAATACAGCAGGAGCAGTGAGGAATACAGCAGGAGCAGTGAGGAATACAGCAGGAGCAGTGAGGAATACAGCAGGAGCAGTGAGGAATACAGCAGGAGCAGTGAGGAATACAGCAGGAGCAGTGAGGAATACAGCAGGAGCAGTGAGGAATACAGCAGGAGCAGTGAGGAATACAGCAGGAGCAGTGAGGAATACAGCAGGAGCAGTGAGGAATACAGCAGGAGCAGTGAGGAATACAGCAGGAGCAGTGAGGAATACAGCAGGAGCAGTGAGGAATACAGCAGGAGCAGTGAGGAATACAGCAGGAGCAGTGAGGAATACAGCAGGAGCAGTGAGGAATACAGCAGGAGCAGTGAGGAATACAGCAGGAGCAGTGAGGAATACAGCAGGAGCAGTGAGGAATACAGCAGGAGCAGTGAGGAATACAGCAGGAGCAGTGAGGAATACAGCAGGAGCAGTGAGGAATACAGCAGGAGCAGTGAGGAATACAGCAGGAGCAGTGAGGAATACAGCAGGAGCAGTGAGGAATACAGCAGGAGCAGTGAGGAATACAGCAGGAGCAGTGAGGAATACAGCAGGAGCAGTGAGGAATACAGCAGGAGCAGTGAGGAATACAGCAGGAGCAGTGAGGAATACAGCAGGAGCAGTGAGGAATACAGCAGGAGCAGTGAGGAATACAGCAGGAGCAGTGAGGAATACAGCAGGAGCAGTGAGGAATACAGCAGGAGCAGTGAGGAATACAGCAGGAGCAGTGAGGAATACAGCAGGAGCAGTGAGGAATACAGCAGGAGCAGTGAGGAATACAGCAGGAGCAGTGAGGAATACAGCAGGAGCAGTGAGGAATACAGCAGGAGCAGTGAGGAATACAGCAGGAGCAGTGAGGAATACAGCAGGAGCAGTGAGGAATACAGCAGGAGCAGTGAGGAATACAGCAGGAGCAGTGAGGAATACAGCAGGAGCAGTGAGGAATACAGCAGGAGCAGTGAGGAATACAGCAGGAGCAGTGAGGAATACAGCAGGAGCAGTGAGGAATACAGCAGGAGCAGTGAGGAATACAGCAGGAGCAGTGAGGAATACAGCAGGAGCAGTGAGGAATACAGCAGGAGCAGTGAGGAATACAGCAGGAGCAGTGAGGAATACAGCAGGAGCAGTGAGGAATACAGCAGGAGCAGTGAGGAATACAGCAGGAGCAGTGAGGAATACAGCAGGAGCAGTGAGGAATACAGCAGGAGCAGTGAGGAATACAGCAGGAGCAGTGAGGAATACAGCAGGAGCAGTGAGGAATACAGCAGGAGCAGTGAGGAATACAGCAGGAGCAGTGAGGAATACAGCAGGAGCAGTGAGGAATACAGCAGGAGCAGTGAGGAATACAGCAGGAGCAGTGAGGAATACAGCAGGAGCAGTGAGGAATACAGCAGGAGCAGTGAGGAATACAGCAGGAGCAGTGAGGAATACAGCAGGAGCAGTGAGGAATACAGCAGGAGCAGTGAGGAATACAGCAGGAGCAGTGAGGAATACAGCAGGAGCAGTGAGGAATACAGCAGGAGCAGTGAGGAATACAGCAGGAGCAGTGAGGAATACAGCAGGAGCAGTGAGGAATACAGCAGGAGCAGTGAGGAATACAGCAGGAGCAGTGAGGAATACAGCAGGAGCAGTGAGGAATACAGCAGGAGCAGTGAGGAATACAGCAGGAGCAGTGAGGAATACAGCAGGAGCAGTGAGGAATACAGCAGGAGCAGTGAGGAATACAGCAGGAGCAGTGAGGAATACAGCAGGAGCAGTGAGGAATACAGCAGGAGCAGTGAGGAATACAGCAGGAGCAGTGAGGAATACAGCAGGAGCAGTGAGGAATACAGCAGGAGCAGTGAGGAATACAGCAGGAGCAGTGAGGAATACAGCAGGAGCAGTGAGGAATACAGCAGGAGCAGTGAGGAATACAGCAGGAGCAGTGAGGAATACAGCAGGAGCAGTGAGGAATACAGCAGGAGCAGTGAGGAATACAGCAGGAGCAGTGAGGAATACAGCAGGAGCAGTGAGGAATACAGCAGGAGCAGTGAGGAATACAGCAGGAGCAGTGAGGAATACAGCAGGAGCAGTGAGGAATACAGCAGGAGCAGTGAGGAATACAGCAGGAGCAGTGAGGAATACAGCAGGAGCAGTGAGGAATACAGCAGGAGCAGTGAGGAATACAGCAGGAGCAGTGAGGAATACAGCAGGAGCAGTGAGGAATACAGCAGGAGCAGTGAGGAATACAGCAGGAGCAGTGAGGAATACAGCAGGAGCAGTGAGGAATACAGCAGGAGCAGTGAGGAATACAGCAGGAGCAGTGAGGAATACAGCAGGAGCAGTGAGGAATACAGCAGGAGCAGTGAGGAATACAGCAGGAGCAGTGAGGAATACAGCAGGAGCAGTGAGGAATACAGCAGGAGCAGTGAGGAATACAGCAGGAGCAGTGAGGAATACAGCAGGAGCAGTGAGGAATACAGCAGGAGCAGTGAGGAATACAGCAGGAGCAGTGAGGAATACAGCAGGAGCAGTGAGGAATACAGCAGGAGCAGTGAGGAATACAGCAGGAGCAGTGAGGAATACAGCAGGAGCAGTGAGGAATACAGCAGGAGCAGTGAGGAATACAGCAGGAGCAGTGAGGAATACAGCAGGAGCAGTGAGGAATACAGCAGGAGCAGTGAGGAATACAGCAGGAGCAGTGAGGAATACAGCAGGAGCAGTGAGGAATACAGCAGGAGCAGTGAGGAATACAGCAGGAGCAGTGAGGAATACAGCAGGAGCAGTGAGGAATACAGCAGGAGCAGTGAGGAATACAGCAGGAGCAGTGAGGAATACAGCAGGAGCAGTGAGGAATACAGCAGGAGCAGTGAGGAATACAGCAGGAGCAGTGAGGAATACAGCAGGAGCAGTGAGGAATACAGCAGGAGCAGTGAGGAATACAGCAGGAGCAGTGAGGAATACAGCAGGAGCAGTGAGGAATACAGCAGGAGCAGTGAGGAATACAGCAGGAGCAGTGAGGAATACAGCAGGAGCAGTGAGGAATACAGCAGGAGCAGTGAGGAATACAGCAGGAGCAGTGAGGAATACAGCAGGAGCAGTGAGGAATACAGCAGGAGCAGTGAGGAATACAGCAGGAGCAGTGAGGAATACAGCAGGAGCAGTGAGGAATACAGCAGGAGCAGTGAGGAATACAGCAGGAGCAGTGAGGAATACAGCAGGAGCAGTGAGGAATACAGCAGGAGCAGTGAGGAATACAGCAGGAGCAGTGAGGAATACAGCAGGAGCAGTGAGGAATACAGCAGGAGCAGTGAGGAATACAGCAGGAGCAGTGAGGAATACAGCAGGAGCAGTGAGGAATACAGCAGGAGCAGTGAGGAATACAGCAGGAGCAGTGAGGAATACAGCAGGAGCAGTGAGGAATACAGCAGGAGCAGTGAGGAATACAGCAGGAGCAGTGAGGAATACAGCAGGAGCAGTGAGGAATACAGCAGGAGCAGTGAGGAATACAGCAGGAGCAGTGAGGAATACAGCAGGAGCAGTGAGGAATACAGCAGGAGCAGTGAGGAATACAGCAGGAGCAGTGAGGAATACAGCAGGAGCAGTGAGGAATACAGCAGGAGCAGTGAGGAATACAGCAGGAGCAGTGAGGAATACAGCAGGAGCAGTGAGGAATACAGCAGGAGCAGTGAGGAATACAGCAGGAGCAGTGAGGAATACAGCAGGAGCAGTGAGGAATACAGCAGGAGCAGTGAGGAATACAGCAGGAGCAGTGAGGAATACAGCAGGAGCAGTGAGGAATACAGCAGGAGCAGTGAGGAATACAGCAGGAGCAGTGAGGAATACAGCAGGAGCAGTGAGGAATACAGCAGGAGCAGTGAGGAATACAGCAGGAGCAGTGAGGAATACAGCAGGAGCAGTGAGGAATACAGCAGGAGCAGTGAGGAATACAGCAGGAGCAGTGAGGAATACAGCAGGAGCAGTGAGGAATACAGCAGGAGCAGTGAGGAATACAGCAGGAGCAGTGAGGAATACAGCAGGAGCAGTGAGGAATACAGCAGGAGCAGTGAGGAATACAGCAGGAGCAGTGAGGAATACAGCAGGAGCAGTGAGGAATACAGCAGGAGCAGTGAGGAATACAGCAGGAGCAGTGAGGAATACAGCAGGAGCAGTGAGGAATACAGCAGGAGCAGTGAGGAATACAGCAGGAGCAGTGAGGAATACAGCAGGAGCAGTGAGGAATACAGCAGGAGCAGTGAGGAATACAGCAGGAGCAGTGAGGAATACAGCAGGAGCAGTGAGGAATACAGCAGGAGCAGTGAGGAATACAGCAGGAGCAGTGAGGAATACAGCAGGAGCAGTGAGGAATACAGCAGGAGCAGTGAGGAATACAGCAGGAGCAGTGAGGAATACAGCAGGAGCAGTGAGGAATACAGCAGGAGCAGTGAGGAATACAGCAGGAGCAGTGAGGAATACAGCAGGAGCAGTGAGGAATACAGCAGGAGCAGTGAGGAATACAGCAGGAGCAGTGAGGAATACAGCAGGAGCAGTGAGGAATACAGCAGGAGCAGTGAGGAATACAGCAGGAGCAGTGAGGAATACAGCAGGAGCAGTGAGGAATACAGCAGGAGCAGTGAGGAATACAGCAGGAGCAGTGAGGAATACAGCAGGAGCAGTGAGGAATACAGCAGGAGCAGTGAGGAATACAGCAGGAGCAGTGAGGAATACAGCAGGAGCAGTGAGGAATACAGCAGGAGCAGTGAGGAATACAGCAGGAGCAGTGAGGAATACAGCAGGAGCAGTGAGGAATACAGCAGGAGCAGTGAGGAATACAGCAGGAGCAGTGAGGAATACAGCAGGAGCAGTGAGGAATACAGCAGGAGCAGTGAGGAATACAGCAGGAGCAGTGAGGAATACAGCAGGAGCAGTGAGGAATACAGCAGGAGCAGTGAGGAATACAGCAGGAGCAGTGAGGAATACAGCAGGAGCAGTGAGGAATACAGCAGGAGCAGTGAGGAATACAGCAGGAGCAGTGAGGAATACAGCAGGAGCAGTGAGGAATACAGCAGGAGCAGTGAGGAATACAGCAGGAGCAGTGAGGAATACAGCAGGAGCAGTGAGGAATACAGCAGGAGCAGTGAGGAATACAGCAGGAGCAGTGAGGAATACAGCAGGAGCAGTGAGGAATACAGCAGGAGCAGTGAGGAATACAGCAGGAGCAGTGAGGAATACAGCAGGAGCAGTGAGGAATACAGCAGGAGCAGTGAGGAATACAGCAGGAGCAGTGAGGAATACAGCAGGAGCAGTGAGGAATACAGCAGGAGCAGTGAGGAATACAGCAGGAGCAGTGAGGAATACAGCAGGAGCAGTGAGGAATACAGCAGGAGCAGTGAGGAATACAGCAGGAGCAGTGAGGAATACAGCAGGAGCAGTGAGGAATACAGCAGGAGCAGTGAGGAATACAGCAGGAGCAGTGAGGAATACAGCAGGAGCAGTGAGGAATACAGCAGGAGCAGTGAGGAATACAGCAGGAGCAGTGAGGAATACAGCAGGAGCAGTGAGGAATACAGCAGGAGCAGTGAGGAATACAGCAGGAGCAGTGAGGAATACAGCAGGAGCAGTGAGGAATACAGCAGGAGCAGTGAGGAATACAGCAGGAGCAGTGAGGAATACAGCAGGAGCAGTGAGGAATACAGCAGGAGCAGTGAGGAATACAGCAGGAGCAGTGAGGAATACAGCAGGAGCAGTGAGGAATACAGCAGGAGCAGTGAGGAATACAGCAGGAGCAGTGAGGAATACAGCAGGAGCAGTGAGGAATACAGCAGGAGCAGTGAGGAATACAGCAGGAGCAGTGAGGAATACAGCAGGAGCAGTGAGGAATACAGCAGGAGCAGTGAGGAATACAGCAGGAGCAGTGAGGAATACAGCAGGAGCAGTGAGGAATACAGCAGGAGCAGTGAGGAATACAGCAGGAGCAGTGAGGAATACAGCAGGAGCAGTGAGGAATACAGCAGGAGCAGTGAGGAATACAGCAGGAGCAGTGAGGAATACAGCAGGAGCAGTGAGGAATACAGCAGGAGCAGTGAGGAATACAGCAGGAGCAGTGAGGAATACAG
The DNA here is from genome assembly GCA_030390025.1 of Squalus acanthias. NCBI lineage: Eukaryota > Metazoa > Chordata > Chondrichthyes > Squaliformes > Squalidae > Squalus > Squalus acanthias. The sequence continues at coordinate 71,840 of JASTWF010000969.1, forward strand.
CAGGAGCAGTGAGGAATACAGCAGGAGCAGTGAGGAATACAGCAGGAGCAGTGAGGAATACAGCAGGAGCAGTGAGGAATACAGCAGGAGCAGTGAGGAATACAGCAGGAGCAGTGAGGAATACAGCAGGAGCAGTGAGGAATACAGCAGGAGCAGTGAGGAATACAGCAGGAGCAGTGAGGAATACAGCAGGAGCAGTGAGGAATACAGCAGGAGCAGTGAGGAATACAGCAGGAGCAGTGAGGAATACAGCAGGAGCAGTGAGGAATACAGCAGGAGCAGTGAGGAATACAGCAGGAGCAGTGAGGAATACAGCAGGAGCAGTGAGGAATACAGCAGGAGCAGTGAGGAATACAGCAGGAGCAGTGAGGAATACAGCAGGAGCAGTGAGGAATACAGCAGGAGCAGTGAGGAATACAGCAGGAGCAGTGAGGAATACAGCAGGAGCAGTGAGGAATACAGCAGGAGCAGTGAGGAATACAGCAGGAGCAGTGAGGAATACAGCAGGAGCAGTGAGGAATACAGCAGGAGCAGTGAGGAATACAGCAGGAGCAGTGAGGAATACAGCAGGAGCAGTGAGGAATACAGCAGGAGCAGTGAGGAATACAGCAGGAGCAGTGAGGAATACAGCAGGAGCAGTGAGGAATACAGCAGGAGCAGTGAGGAATACAGCAGGAGCAGTGAGGAATACAGCAGGAGCAGTGAGGAATACAGCAGGAGCAGTGAGGAATACAGCAGGAGCAGTGAGGAATACAGCAGGAGCAGTGAGGAATACAGCAGGAGCAGTGAGGAATACAGCAGGAGCAGTGAGGAATACAGCAGGAGCAGTGAGGAATACAGCAGGAGCAGTGAGGAATACAGCAGGAGCAGTGAGGAATACAGCAGGAGCAGTGAGGAATACAGCAGGAGCAGTGAGGAATACAGCAGGAGCAGTGAGGAATACAGCAGGAGCAGTGAGGAATACAGCAGGAGCAGTGAGGAATACAGCAGGAGCAGTGAGGAATACAGCAGGAGCAGTGAGGAATACAGCAGGAGCAGTGAGGAATACAGCAGGAGCAGTGAGGAATACAGCAGGAGCAGTGAGGAATACAGCAGGAGCAGTGAGGAATACAGCAGGAGCAGTGAGGAATACAGCAGGAGCAGTGAGGAATACAGCAGGAGCAGTGAGGAATACAGCAGGAGCAGTGAGGAATACAGCAGGAGCAGTGAGGAATACAGCAGGAGCAGTGAGGAATACAGCAGGAGCAGTGAGGAATACAGCAGGAGCAGTGAGGAATACAGCAGGAGCAGTGAGGAATACAGCAGGAGCAGTGAGGAATACAGCAGGAGCAGTGAGGAATACAGCAGGAGCAGTGAGGAATACAGCAGGAGCAGTGAGGAATACAGCAGGAGCAGTGAGGAATACAGCAGGAGCAGTGAGGAATACAGCAGGAGCAGTGAGGAATACAGCAGGAGCAGTGAGGAATACAGCAGGAGCAGTGAGGAATACAGCAGGAGCAGTGAGGAATACAGCAGGAGCAGTGAGGAATACAGCAGGAGCAGTGAGGAATACAGCAGGAGCAGTGAGGAATACAGCAGGAGCAGTGAGGAATACAGCAGGAGCAGTGAGGAATACAGCAGGAGCAGTGAGGAATACAGCAGGAGCAGTGAGGAATACAGCAGGAGCAGTGAGGAATACAGCAGGAGCAGTGAGGAATACAGCAGGAGCAGTGAGGAATACAGCAGGAGCAGTGAGGAATACAGCAGGAGCAGTGAGGAATACAGCAGGAGCAGTGAGGAATACAGCAGGAGCAGTGAGGAATACAGCAGGAGCAGTGAGGAATACAGCAGGAGCAGTGAGGAATACAGCAGGAGCAGTGAGGAATACAGCAGGAGCAGTGAGGAATACAGCAGGAGCAGTGAGGAATACAGCAGGAGCAGTGAGGAATACAGCAGGAGCAGTGAGGAATACAGCAGGAGCAGTGAGGAATACAGCAGGAGCAGTGAGGAATACAGCAGGAGCAGTGAGGAATACAGCAGGAGCAGTGAGGAATACAGCAGGAGCAGTGAGGAATACAGCAGGAGCAGTGAGGAATACAGCAGGAGCAGTGAGGAATACAGCAGGAGCAGTGAGGAATACAGCAGGAGCAGTGAGGAATACAGCAGGAGCAGTGAGGAATACAGCAGGAGCAGTGAGGAATACAGCAGGAGCAGTGAGGAATACAGCAGGAGCAGTGAGGAATACAGCAGGAGCAGTGAGGAATACAGCAGGAGCAGTGAGGAATACAGCAGGAGCAGTGAGGAATACAGCAGGAGCAGTGAGGAATACAGCAGGAGCAGTGAGGAATACAGCAGGAGCAGTGAGGAATACAGCAGGAGCAGTGAGGAATACAGCAGGAGCAGTGAGGAATACAGCAGGAGCAGTGAGGAATACAGCAGGAGCAGTGAGGAATACAGCAGGAGCAGTGAGGAATACAGCAGGAGCAGTGAGGAATACAGCAGGAGCAGTGAGGAATACAGCAGGAGCAGTGAGGAATACAGCAGGAGCAGTGAGGAATACAGCAGGAGCAGTGAGGAATACAGCAGGAGCAGTGAGGAATACAGCAGGAGCAGTGAGGAATACAGCAGGAGCAGTGAGGAATACAGCAGGAGCAGTGAGGAATACAGCAGGAGCAGTGAGGAATACAGCAGGAGCAGTGAGGAATACAGCAGGAGCAGTGAGGAATACAGCAGGAGCAGTGAGGAATACAGCAGGAGCAGTGAGGAATACAGCAGGAGCAGTGAGGAATACAGCAGGAGCAGTGAGGAATACAGCAGGAGCAGTGAGGAATACAGCAGGAGCAGTGAGGAATACAGCAGGAGCAGTGAGGAATACAGCAGGAGCAGTGAGGAATACAGCAGGAGCAGTGAGGAATACAGCAGGAGCAGTGAGGAATACAGCAGGAGCAGTGAGGAATACAGCAGGAGCAGTGAGGAATACAGCAGGAGCAGTGAGGAATACAGCAGGAGCAGTGAGGAATACAGCAGGAGCAGTGAGGAATACAGCAGGAGCAGTGAGGAATACAGCAGGAGCAGTGAGGAATACAGCAGGAGCAGTGAGGAATACAGCAGGAGCAGTGAGGAATACAGCAGGAGCAGTGAGGAATACAGCAGGAGCAGTGAGGAATACAGCAGGAGCAGTGAGGAATACAGCAGGAGCAGTGAGGAATACAGCAGGAGCAGTGAGGAATACAGCAGGAGCAGTGAGGAATACAGCAGGAGCAGTGAGGAATACAGCAGGAGCAGTGAGGAATACAGCAGGAGCAGTGAGGAATACAGCAGGAGCAGTGAGGAATACAGCAGGAGCAGTGAGGAATACAGCAGGAGCAGTGAGGAATACAGCAGGAGCAGTGAGGAATACAGCAGGAGCAGTGAGGAATACAGCAGGAGCAGTGAGGAATACAGCAGGAGCAGTGAGGAATACAGCAGGAGCAGTGAGGAATACAGCAGGAGCAGTGAGGAATACAGCAGGAGCAGTGAGGAATACAGCAGGAGCAGTGAGGAATACAGCAGGAGCAGTGAGGAATACAGCAGGAGCAGTGAGGAATACAGCAGGAGCAGTGAGGAATACAGCAGGAGCAGTGAGGAATACAGCAGGAGCAGTGAGGAATACAGCAGGAGCAGTGAGGAATACAGCAGGAGCAGTGAGGAATACAGCAGGAGCAGTGAGGAATACAGCAGGAGCAGTGAGGAATACAGCAGGAGCAGTGAGGAATACAGCAGGAGCAGTGAGGAATACAGCAGGAGCAGTGAGGAATACAGCAGGAGCAGTGAGGAATACAGCAGGAGCAGTGAGGAATACAGCAGGAGCAGTGAGGAATACAGCAGGAGCAGTGAGGAATACAGCAGGAGCAGTGAGGAATACAGCAGGAGCAGTGAGGAATACAGCAGGAGCAGTGAGGAATACAGCAGGAGCAGTGAGGAATACAGCAGGAGCAGTGAGGAATACAGCAGGAGCAGTGAGGAATACAGCAGGAGCAGTGAGGAATACAGCAGGAGCAGTGAGGAATACAGCAGGAGCAGTGAGGAATACAGCAGGAGCAGTGAGGAATACAGCAGGAGCAGTGAGGAATACAGCAGGAGCAGTGAGGAATACAGCAGGAGCAGTGAGGAATACAGGAGCAGTGAGGAATACAGCAGGCAGTGAGGAATACAGCAGGAGCAGTGAGGAATACAGCAGGAGCAGTGAGGAATACAGCAGGAGCAGTGAGGAATACAGCAGGAGCAGTGAGGAATACAGCAGGAGCAGTGAGGAATACAGCAGGAGCAGTGAGGAATACAGCAGGAGCAGTGAGGAATACAGCAGGAGCAGTGAGGAATACAGCAGGAGCAGTGAGGAATACAGCAGGAGCAGTGAGGAATACAGCAGGAGCAGTGAGGAATACAGCAGGAGCAGTGAGGAATACAGCAGGAGCAGTGAGGAATACAGCAGGAGCAGTGAGGAATACAGCAGGAGCAGTGAGGAATACAGCAGGAGCAGTGAGGAATACAGCAGGAGCAGTGAGGAATACAGCAGGAGCAGTGAGGAATACAGCAGGAGCAGTGAGGAATACAGCAGGAGCAGTGAGGAATACAGCAGGAGCAGTGAGGAATACAGCAGGAGCAGTGAGGAATACAGCAGGAGGAGTGAGGAATACAGCAGGAGCAGTGAGGAATACAGCAGGAGCAGTGAGGAATACAGCAGGTGAGGAATACAGCAGGAGCAGTGAGGAATACAGCAGGAGCAGTGAGGAATACAGCAGGAGCAGTGAGGAATACAGCAGGAGCAGTGAGGAATACAGCAGGAGCAGTGAGGAATACAGCAGGAGCAGTGAGGAATACAGGGGAGCACAGGGGAATAGCAGGAGGGGAGCAGGAGGGCAGTGGAGAGTGAGGAATCAGCAGGAGCAGTGAGGAATACAGCAGGAGCAGTGAGGAATACAGCAGGAGCAGTGAGGAATACAGCAGGAGCAGTGAGGAATACAGCAGGAGCAGTGAGGAATACAGCAGGAGCAGTGAGGAATACAGCAGGAGCAGTGAGGAATACAGCAGGAGCAGTGAGGAATACAGCAGGAGCAGTGAGGAATACAGCAGGAGCAGTGAGGAATACAGCAGGAGCAGTGAGGAATACAGCAGGAGCAGTGAGGAATACAGCAGGAGCAGTGAGGAATACAGCAGGAGCAGTGAGGAATACAGCAGGAGCAGTGAGGAATACAGCAGGAGCAGTGAGGAATACAGCAGGAGCAGTGAGGAATACAGCAGGAGCAGTGAGGAATACAGCAGGAGCAGTGAGGAATACAGCAGGAGCAGTGAGGAATACAGCAGGAGCAGTGAGGAATACAGCAGGAGCAGTGAGGAATACAGCAGGAGCAGTGAGGAATACAGCAGGAGCAGTGAGGAATACAGCAGGAGCAGTGAGGAATACAGCAGGAGCAGTGAGGAATACAGCAGGAGCAGTGAGGAATACAGCAGGAGCAGTGAGGAATACAGCAGGAGCAGTGAGGAATACAGCAGGAGCAGTGAGGAATACAGCAGGAGCAGTGAGGAATACAGCAGGAGCAGTGAGGAATACAGCAGGAGCAGTGAGGAATACAGCAGGAGCAGTGAGGAATACAGCAGGAGCAGTGAGGAATACAGCAGGAGCTGTGAGGAATAAGCAGGAGCAGTGAGGAATACAGCAGGAGCAGTGAGGAATACAGCAGGAGCAGTGAGGAATACAGCAGGCAGTGAGGAATACAGCAGGAGCAGTGAGGAATACAGCAGGAGCAGTGAGGAATACAGCAGGAGCAGTGAGGAATACAGCAGGAGCAGTGAGGAATACAGCAGGAGCAGTGAGGAATACAGCAGGAGCAGTGAGGAATACAGCAGGAGCAGTGAGGAATACAGCAGGAGCAGTGAGGAATACAGCAGGAGCAGTGAGGAATACAGCAGGAGCAGTGAGGAATACAGCAGGAGCAGTGAGGAATACAGCAGGAGCAGTGAGGAATACAGCAGGAGCAGTGAGGAATACAGCAGGAGCAGTGAGGAATACAGCAGGAGCAGTGAGGAATACAGCAGGAGCAGTGAGGAATACAGCAGGAGCAGTGAGGAATACAGCAGGAGCAGTGAGGAATACAGCAGGAGCAGTGAGGAATACAGCAGGAGCAGTGAGGAATACAGCAGGAGCAGTGAGGAATACAGCAGGAGCAGTGAGGAATACAGCAGGAGCAGTGAGGAATACAGCAGGAGCAGTGAGGAATACAGCAGGAGCAGTGAGGAATACAGCAGGAGCAGTGAGGAATACAGCAGGAGCAGTGAGGAGTACAGCAGGAGCAGTGAGGAATACAGCAGGAGCAGTGAGGAATACAGCAGGAGCAGTGAGGAATACAGCAGGAGCAGTGAGGAATACAGCAGGAGCAGTGAGGAATACAGCAGGAGCAGTGAGGAATACAGCAGGAGCAGTGAGGAATACAGCAGGAGCAGTGAGGAATACAGCAGGAGCAGTGAGGAATACAGCAGGAGCAGTGAGGAATACAGCAGGAGCAGTGAGGAATACAGCAGGAGCAGTGAGGAATACAGCAGGAGCAGTGAGGAATACAGCAGGAGCAGTGAGGAATACAGCAGCTGCAGTGAGGAATACAGCAGGAGCAGTGAGGAATACAGCAGGAGCAGTGAGGAATACAGCAGGAGCAGTGAGGAATACAGCAGAGCAGTGAGGAATACAGCAGGAGCAGTGAGGAATACAGCAGGAGCAGTGAGGAATACAGCAGGAGCAGTGAGGAATACAGCAGGAGCAGTGAGGAATACAGCAGGAGCAGTGAGGAATACAGCAGGAGCAGTGAGGAATACAGCAGGAGCAGTGAGGAATACAGCAGGAGCAGTGAGGAATACAGCAGGAGCAGTGAGGAATACAGCAGGAGCAGTGAGGAATACAGCAGGAGCAGTGAGGAATACAGCAGGAGCAGTGAGGAATACAGCAGGAGCAGTGAGGAATACAGCAGGGAGCAGTGAGGAATACAGCAGGAGCAGTGAGGAATACAGCAGGAGCAGTGAGGAATACAGCAGGAGCAGTGAGGAATACAGCAGGAGCAGTGAGGAATACAGCAGGAGCAGTGAGGAATACAGCAGGAGCAGTGAGGAATACAGCAGGAGCAGTGAGGAATACAGCAGGAGCAGTGAGGAATACAGCAGGAGCAGTGAGGAATACAGCAGGAGCAGTGAGGAATACAGCAGGAGCAGTGAGGAATACAGCAGGAGCAGTGAGGAATACAGCAGGAGCAGTGAGGAATACAGCAGGAGCAGTGAGGAATACAGCAGGAGCAGTGAGGAATACAGCAGGAGCAGTGAGGAATACAGCAGGAGCAGTGAGGAATACAGCAGGA
>JASTWF010000969.1:79397-146821 GCA_030390025.1 Squalus acanthias
CTCACTGCTCCTGGAGTATTCCTCACTGCTCCTGCTGTATTCCTCACTGCTCCTGCTGTATTCCTCGCTGCTCCTGCTGTATCCCTCAAATCTCCTGCTGTATTCCTCACTGCTCCTGCTGTATTCCTCACTGCTCTGCTGTATTCCTCATTGCTCCAGCTCTATTCCTCACTGCTCCTGCTGTATTCCTCATTGTTCCTGCTGTATTCCTCACTGCTCCTGCTGTATTCCTCACTGCTCCTGCTGTATTCCTCACTGCTCCTGCTCTATTCCTCACTGCTCCTGCTGTATTCCTCACTGCTCCTGCCGTATTCCTCACTGCTCCTGCTGTATTCCTCGCTGCTCCTGCTGTATTCCTCACTGCTCCTGCTGTATTCTTCACTGCTCCTGCTGTATTCCTCACTGCTCCTGCTGTATTCCTCACTGCTCCTGCTTTATTCCTCACTGTACCTGCTGTATTCCTCGCTGCTCCTGCTGTATTCCTCACTGCTCCTGCCGTATTCCTGACTGCTCCTGCTGCATTCCTCACTGCTCCTGCTGTATTCCTCGTTGCTCCTGCTGTATTCCTGACTGCTCCTGCTGTATTCCTCACAGCTCCTGCTGTATTCCTCGTTGCTCCAGCTGTATTCCTCACTGCTCCTGTTGTATTCCTCACTGCTCCTGCTCTATTCCTCACTGCTTCTGCCGTATTCCTGACTGCTCCTGCTGTATTCCTCACTGCTCCTGCTGTATTCCTCGTTGCTCCAGCTGTATTCCTCACTGCTCCTGCTGTAATCCTCACTGCCTCTGCTCTATTCCTCGTTGCTCCTGCTGCATTCCTCACTGATCCTTCTGTATTCCTCGCTGCTCCTGCTGTATTACTCACTGCTCCTTCTCGATTCCTCACTGCTCCTGCTGTATTCCTCACTGCTCTTGCTGTATTCCTCACTGCTCCTGCTGTATTCCTCACTGCCCCTGCTCTATTCCTCATTGCTCCTGCTGTATTCTTCTCTGCACCTGCTGTATTCCTCACTGCTCCTGCTCTATTCCTCACTGCTCCTGCTGTATTCCTCACTGCTCCTGCCGTATTCCTCACTGCTCCTGCTTTATTCCTCACTGCTCCTGCTGTATTCCTCACTGCTCCTGCTCTATTCCTCACTGTTCCTGCTGTATTCCTCACTGCTCCTGCTGTATTCTTCGCTGCTCCAGCTGTATTCCTCACTGCTCCTGCTGTATTCCTCACTGCTCCTGCTGTATTCCTCGCTGCTCCTGCTGTATTCTTCGCTGCTCCAGCTGTATTCCTCACTACTCCAGCTGTATTCCTCACTGCTCCTGCTGTATTCCTCACTTCTCCTGCTTTATTCCTCACAGCTCCTGCTGTATTACTCAATGCTCCTGCTGTATTCCTCACTGCTCCTGCTGTATTCCTCACAGCTCCTGCTGTATTCTTCCTGCATCTGCTGTATTCCTCACTGCTCCTGCTGTATTCCTCACTGCTCCTGCTTTATTCCTCACTGCTCCTGCTGTATTCCTCACTGCTCCTGTTGTATTCCTCACTGCTCCTGCTGTAATCATCGCTGCTCCTGCTGTATTCCTCACTGCTCCTGTTCTATTCCACACAGCTCCTGCTCTTTTCCTCACTGCTCCTGCTGTATTCCTCACTGCTCCTGCCGTATTCCTGACTGCTCCTGCTGTAATCCTCGCTGCTCCTGCTGTAGTCCTCACTGCCCCTGTTCTACTCCGCACAGCTTCTGCTCTATTCCTCACTGCACCTATTCTATTCCGCACTACTCCTGCTGTATTCCTCGTTGCTCCTGCTCTATTCCTCACTGCTCCTGCTGTATTCCTCACTTCTCCTGCTCTATTCCTCACTGCTACTGCTGTATTCCTCGCTGCTCCTCCTGTATTCCTCACTGCTCCTGCTGTATTCCTCACGTCTCCTGCTCTATTCCTCACTGCTCCCGCTGTATTAATCCCTGCTTCTGCTGTATTCCTCACAGCTCCTGCTCTATTCCTCACTGCTCCTGCTGTATTCCTCACTGTTCCTGCTGTAATCTTCACTGCTCCTGCTGTATTCCTCACTGCTCCTGCTGTATTCCTCACTGCTCCTGCTGTATTCCTCACTTCTCCTGCTCTATTCCTCACTGCTCCTGCTGTATTCCTCACTGCTCCTGCTCTATTCCTCACTGCTCCTGCTGTATTCCTCACTGCTCTTGCTCTATTCCTCACTGCTCCTGCTGTATTCCTCACTTCTCCTCCTGTATTCCTCACTTCTCCTGCTCTATTCCTCACTGCTCCCGCTGTATTAATCCCTGCTTCTGCTGTATTCCTCACAGCTCCTGCTCTATTACTCACTGCTACTGCTGTATTCCTCGCTGCTCCTCCTGTATTCCTCGCTGCTCCTGCTGTATTCCTCACTGCTCCTGCTGTATTCCTCGCTGCTCCTGCTGTATTCCTCACTGCTCCTGATGTATTCCTCACTGCTCCTGCTGTATTCCTCACTGCTCCTGCTGTATTCCTGACTGCTCCTGCCGTATTCCTGACTGCTCCTGCTGTAATCCTCGCTGCTCCTGCTGTATTCCTCACTGCTCCTATTCTATTCCGCACTGCTCTTGCTGTATTCCTCAGTGCCTCTGCTCTATACCTCTTTGCTCCTGCTCTATTCCTCACTGCTGCTGCTGTATTCCTCACTGCTCCTGCCGTATTCCTCACTGCTCCTGCTGTATTCCTCGCTGCTCCTGCTGTATTCCTCACTGCTCCTGATGTATTCCTCACTGCTCCTGCTGTATTCCTCACTGCTCCTGCTGTATTCCTGACTGCTCCTGCCGTATTCCTGACTGCTCCTGCTGTAATCCTCGCTGCTCCTGCTGTATTCCTCACTGCTCCTATTCTATTCCGCACTGCTCTTGCTGTATTCCTCACTGCCTCTGCTCTATACCTCGTTGCTCCTGCTCTATTCCTCACTGCTCCTGCTCTATTCCTCACTGCTCCTTCTGTATTCCTTACTGCTCCTGCTGTATTCCTCACTGCTCCTGCTCTATTCCTCACTGCTCCAACTGTATTCCTCACTGCTCCTGCTGTATTCCTCACTGCTCCTGCTGTATTGCTCACTACTCCTGCCGTATTCCTCACTGCTCCTGCTCTATTCCTCACTGCTCCTGCTCTATTCCTCACTGCTCCAGCTGCATTCCTCGCTGCTCCTGCTGTATTCCTCACTGCTCCTGCTGAATTCCTCACTGCTCGTGCCGTATTCCTCACTGCTCCTGCTCTATTCCTCACTGCTCCTGCTCTATTCCTCACTGCTCCAGCTGCATTCCTCGCTGCTCCTGCTGTATTCCTCACTGCTCCTGCTGTATTCTTCACTGCTCCTGCCGTATTCCTCAATGCTACTGCTGTATTCCTCACTGCCCCTGCTCTATTCTCCCTGCTCCTGCTGTATTCCTCACTGCTCCTCCTGTATTCCTCGCTGCTCCTGCTGTTTTCCTCACTGCTCCTGCTGTATTCCTCACTGCTGCTTCTGTATTCCTCACTGCTCCCGCTGTATTCCTCACTGCTCCTGCTCTATTCCTCACTGCTCCTGCTGTATTCCTCACTGCTCCTTCTGTATTCCTCACTGCTCCTTCTGTATTCCTCATTGCTCCTGCTCTATTCCTCGCTTCTGCTGTTGCATTCCTCACTGCTCCTTCTGTATTCCTCACTGCTCCTTCTGTATTCCTCACTGCTCCTTCTGTATTCCTCACTGCTCCCGCTGTATTCCTCACTGCTCCTGCTCTATTCCTCACTGCTCCTGCTGTATTCCTCACTGCTCCTTCTGTATTCCTCACTGCTCCTTCTGTATTCCTCATTGCTCTGCTCTATTCCTCGCTTCTGCTGTTGCATTCCTCACTGCTCCTGCTGTATTTCTCACTGCTTCTGCTGTATTCCTCACTGCTCCTGCTGTATTCCCCACTGCTCCTGCTGTATTCCTCACTGCTCCTCCTGTATTCCTCACTGCTCCTGCTGTACTCCTCACTGCTCCTGCTTTATTCCTCACTGCTCCTGCTGTATTCCTCACTGCTCCTGTTGTATTCCTCACTGCTCCTGCTGTATTCCTCACTGCTCCTGCTTTATTCCTCACTGCTCCTGCTGTATTCCTCACTGCTCCTGCTGTATTCCTCACTGTTCCTGCTGTATTCTTCACTTCTCCTGCTGTATTCCTCACTGCTCCTGCTGTATTCCTCGCTGCTCCTGCTCTATTCCTGACTGCTCCTGCTGTATTCCTCACTGCTCCTGCTGTATTCCTCACTGCTCCTGCTGTATTCCTCACTGCTCATGCTGTATTCCTCTCTGCTCCTGCTCTATTCCTCACTGCTCCTGCTGTATTCCGCACTGCTCCTGCCGTATTCCTGACTGCTCCTGCTGTAATCCTCGCTGCTCCTGCTGTATTCCTCACTGCTCCTGTTCTATTCCGCACAGCTCCTGCTCTATTCCTCACTGCTCCTGCTGTATTCCTCACTGCTCCTGCCGTATTCCTGACTGCTCCTGCTGTAATCCTCGCTGCTCCTGCTGTAGTCCTCACTGCCCCTGTTCTACTCCGCACAGCTTCTGCTCTATTCCGCACTGCTCCTGCTGTATTCCTCACTACTCCTGCCGTATTCCTCACTGCTCCTGCTGTATTCCTCACTGCTCCTGCTGTATTCCTCACTGCTCCTGCTCTATTCCTCACTGCTCCTGCTCTATTCCTCACTGCTCCTGCTGTATTCCTCACTGCTCCTGCTGTATTTCTCACTGCTCCTGCTCTATTCCTCACTGCTCCTGCTCTATTCCTCACTGCTCCAGCTGCATTCCTCGCTGCTCCTGCTGTATTCCTCACTGCTCCTGCTCTATTCCTCACTGCTCCTGCTGTATTCCTCACTGCTCCTGCTGTATTCTTCACTGCTCCTGATGTATTCCTCACTGCTCCTGCTCTATTCCTCACTGCTCCTGCTGTAGTCCTCACTGCTCCTGCTGTATTCCTCACTGCTCCTGCTGTATTCCTCACTGCTCCGGCTCTATTCCTCACTGCTCCTGCTCTATTCCCCACTGCTCCTGCTGTATTCTTCACTGCTCCTGATGTATTCCTCACTGCTCCTGCTCTATTCCTCACTGCTCCTGCTGTAGTCCTCACTGCTCCTGCTGTATTCCTCACTGCTCCTGCTGTATTCCTCACTGCTCCGGCTCTATTCTCCCTGCTCCTGCTGTATTCCTCGCTGCTCCTCCTGTATTCCTCGCTGCTCCTGCTGTTTTCCTCACTGCTCCTTCTGTATTCCTCACTGCTCCTGCTGTATTCCTCGCTTCTCCTGTTGTATTCCTCACTGCTCCTGCTGTATTCCTCACTGCTCCTACTGTATTTCTCACTGCTTTTGCTGTATTCCTCACTGCTCCAGCTGTATTCCTCACTGCTCCTGCTGTTTTCCTCACTGCTCCTGCTGTATTCCTCACTGCTCCTGCTGTATTCCTCACTGCTCCTGCTGTATTCCTCACTGCTCCTGCTGTATTCCTCACTGCTCCTGCTGTATTCCTCACTGCTCCTGCTGTATTCCTCACTGGTCCTGCTGTATTCCTCACTGTTCATGCTGTATTCCTCACTACTCCTGCTGTATTCCTCACATTCCTGGTGTATTCCTCACTGCTCCTGCTGTATTCCTCACTGCTGCCTCTCCTCCTCCATTTCCAAAGGCTGTCCTGTGACAGCCCTCATGATTACAGCCAAACTATGTATGATGCAGCCAACAACAGTGCAAGATTAGGAGCATCTTGCCCTCTTTAAACAAAGCAAACTATCCAGTGTGATAAAAAACAGCAAGAAACGCCCAGAAGTTAAGCAGCTGCCTGAAACGACAAGTCAGTTACTAAACTGCGTGTTCCCCATGATTCCTTTCAATCGCGCTGGTGACGGCTGCTTCCTGCCGGTTTGTGCCAGGTGTTGCTGGGCGGATTCAGCACGTGGTGTGAGATGGTCCGGCATAACAAAAGCGGGAAAAGATCCACAGGAAGCGCAGGACCCTTAATTAAATCACATATCCACTCTGAAATTATCCTGACGTGCACTCCCGACATCACAGCGAAGCCCGATCCGCACTTCAGGCGGAAATGTGCGTACACTTCCTGTCCAGCATGTCGGCCGCAGGAGGCCGATAAGCAGCTGAAAAAGAGACAGTGCGCGACCGAATATCTAAGCCAATGACTAAGCGCTACACTCACTGGTACATCATCCAATGAGTCATCCAGAGAAGCCCCAATATCGTCATTTTCTCTGCTGGTTAATCGTTGTATTAGACCGACTGACCACTGGGAGTTTGATGTTTTATCCCGGTCAGTGACGTGCACTGGCAGCAAAGGCCATTCACATGAACAGCTGGATAAACTACTGTAGTAATGGCAACACCTGCAAGTTTACAGATAATCCCAAACCTGGTGTGAATTGTAACTTCATCCCACAAATTTCAATGATACATTTCAGAATCAGTGAACAGTGAAAATGAAGTTGAATTCTGTTTGCCCAGCTCTTGAACTTTGCACCCCCAGATTCTAGAAATCTCTGAACCAATGTTCAAAGTTAAAGCCTCTGATAATCAGAACCGAAATAATCTGTTTGAAATCTTCAGCCCATCACCTACCTTTCAGCTGACTGGGAACGTCGGATAAACATTCTGTGGCTTTCATGTCATTAAATCGAAAGAAACCTGTTTAAATAAATTAGCTTTCATGAAAGCAAATCTGTGCACTACTTTGGTAAAATATGTAATTTTAGATGTGAAATTGAATGCAGTCTCTGAGTTTACCGTACCAAGTTCCTGTATTTCTTTCAGTATTTTGTCCAACTTTGGTACCCCATGGCGCATATTCACAAAGGATTCCCACATTGTCCTTCGGGCCCGAGAACCTTTCTCCATCACCAGATTTCGGAGAAGTTTGGAACTGTCCGCCCGGTTTCCCTGCTCCGTGAGCTCAGTGACTTTCTGTAAAGGACAATAATGAATATATTGATGAGTGGAGCGAAAGATCAATTTCACCCCATACTCACCCTGTTTATTGAATTCGATACTTTTGATTCCGTTCAACAACAGGACCACGGCAATTAATTTCATTGAAGTGAATATTAGTTACTGATTGTATAATCTGTTGATACTAACTTCGCCAATTTGTTTGACATGGATGAATGACGCTGTTCAGCAGAATATTGCGCAGCAGGTTCTAAATATTCACATGCAAGAATTTTACTCTTTCTCAGGAAGTGCAGATACTCTGAGGTCCATGAAATGTCAATGATTCATGCAGGGATTTGCTGAAGCGATGGATAAATTGCTTTTCCATGATAATGTTTCAGGCCATTTTAACCGGAAGGCCTGCTCCTGCAAATATCATGTAGACCCCACCCCTCCAGAGACTGTACATCACGTATTTAATTTCCACACCTCAATCTCCCCACATTAATCTGAACACAGCTGTCTGACTCCATCAAATGCTGTCAAGAGGAATCCTGAATATCTGCTCGTTGACATCTCCACTAATTAACGGTGGTTGGATTATTTCTACTTATTGCTTCTGCTGTAGCAACATTGTGTTCCCTCCAGTATTTTTTCACTCTCTACTTATTTCGATGATCCACAGTTTTATTCAATTGACACCAATTTTTTGAGAGATTTTTTGAACACATTAATGCTTTTGATAATGGACGGGCTGCTACACATTCAATTCAATGTGAATTGGGGGTGACCATTGGTCTCGTCTGAGGCTTGTATCATGTCTCTGGTTTAGTGCTTACGGTCCAAGGTCTACAGTATTAACTACAGTTCGATAGTTTTACCGTTTTATGCATTCATAAGACCCGGATCATGTTCCGCTCACCTCTTTTTTTCCTGTAAGGTGATAAATTAATCTCTGTGACTGTGTTTTATAATGGAAGGTCCTCGGGCCTAGTATGATCCGTTCTGCCCTGCTCTGGCCCCACTCCGCATTATTCGTTCATTCTGATGTTAGGGGGCTCAATCCTGGTCAGCAATGGCCTCAGCAATGTTCTGTGCAACTATTGGCCATGAATGGGAGTGTTTAACCTCATTTGGTAGAGGGACGGGAACCAGGATGAAGAATTAGAGAGGAGAAACAAGGTGTATCGAGCATTGCAAGAGAAAAAATAGCTCTAGAACATGGAACATTCCAGAAAGAGGAGGAATCAGACAGGGGAGAAATGCAAATCAAACTAAGGCGTGTCGAGAGTGCATGTGCATCAATGCACGGGGCGTGACCAATAATGTCGGTAAGCTGCAGGCATATGGGATATGCAAGATGGAGACCTGGCTTAAACAAGGGGAGGAATCCGAACATAACATTCCTGAATACAATGAGTTCAGGGGGCATGAGGAAGAAAAATAGTGGGGTGGGGGAGGGTGACAGTAGACTGGGGAAAACCCAGAGTTAATTCCAAGGAGGGATGGAATTCCTGAAATGTTTAGACGAGAACATTCTTGATTAATACATTTCCAGCCCAACAAGGAAGGAAGCAGTGCTAGATCTAGTTATGTGCAGTGAAGTGGGACAGTGGAGCATGTTTAAGGATGAAATGCATCTTCAGTTGCTGAGGGAAGCAAGGGTGGAAATTTTCGTTGTTCTAGTTACAATCTTCCAATCCTTCTTGGACATATGAGTGGTGACAGACGACTGGAGAGTGGACAATGTCACACCCCTTTTAAAAAAAGAGGAGAGGTATAAACCCAGCACTACAGGCCAGTCGGCCTAATGTCGGTGGTTGGGCAACTGTTAGATAAACACAAAGAACAATATTGTCACGTTGAAAGACATATGTTAATAAATTACAGGTAGCACCAGGGATGAGGGACTTCAGTTACATGGACGGGTTGGAACTGTCTGTTTGACACCCCTGATCTAGGGTCTATAAATTGGGGCACTTTCAGTAATTCTTTGGTATCCCGTGCTGAGAACTTGTCTGGATTGGTTAGTATTCAGACTCCAAGGTATCCTACTTCTAGGTTGGAAAAATTAGGAACGTTCCCCTTGGAACAAACAAGATGAGAGGTTTTGATAGAGTAAATAGTGAAAAACTATTCCCAGAGATCATAGACTTAAAATCACTGAAAAAGATCTGAAGGGAGGATGAGGAGAACTGTTTTCAATTAGAGATGTCAGGATTAGGAAAGCTCTACCTGAAAAGATGGTGAAAGCTGATTCCATAAATAATTTTAAAGGGAGTTGGACAAGTACTTGAGGATGAGGAACTTACAGGGCATTGGACAAAAAGTTGGAATTCGGGACTAAGCAGGACTGTCCTTTCAAAGAGTCTGCAGATACACAACACAACGAATGTCCTCCTTCTGTGCTGTAAGTTTCTGTGATTCTAATAATTATAGCTGTATAATTTGCTTGAATATCCTGAGGATCTTCATAGAACCAACAAGTTTATTTAGCTCTGGTATCTGAATCAATATAAATTGGATCATTCTATTCGGTTGATCCAACACTCCCCACAGGTATTTTTGTTGGGTTGTTTGCGCTGTTTGGGTCCAATACTTGTTCACTGTTTTAGCATTTTCTAAAACAAATATCTTTCCTTTACCACGCAGATGATTTTTTATCATCTCACTGTTCCTCGATTTACTTTAGGTAGTTTGTAGGTCAGTCAACTCATGAACTTCTTTCCAAATCCCGTCAGTTGTTTCCCGCCTCTGTTTCCCAGTGCTACTAAAATTCTTGGTTCCCTTTGACTTCAGCCCACGAAGGGTTATATCGGACCCGATACCCTGTCCTGTCTTTGTACAGATACTGACGGATCTGCTGGGTATTTTCACATTTGTGTTGTTGCTTCAGAATTACACCATTAACAGTTTTAACCCCTTCCTTCTTATTTGGCCTGTTTCTCTCCTGTAACATTCTGTGATTCTAAGATCTGATATCCTGTCAGTTCTGTCATGTTCAAATAATCCAAACTCATTCTGTGTCGCTCCCATTTACCCGATGTTCTTGTCCACTGAAATGCCACTCGTATGTTAACAATGAGTTGACTCCGTCCACCCCTCCTTCAATCGCCTGTTCCAGCCTGTCCCGGTAGAATTTCATCAACTGGAACAGCTGGTAATCGTTGCAATTTGTCAAGAACTCAGTGATTGTAGAGTTCGGATCTGTGAACACAAATGGAGACAACTCCTCTTATACCAAACGGCAGAAACCTCATGTGAACCGTATTATCAAACACCTTCTCAAAACCCATATACAGCGCAGATGCTGAATCCCATCGATCTATATAGTCCATTCTTTATAAAAGCTTGAAAATTTGTCAGACACATCTTGCCTACAGCTAGTCCGTTCCAGCCTTCCCTGATCATCCCCTGTATCTCAACATTGACGAATTCAACCTTAAATTCCGGACTCGAGCATTCTGACCATAACTGCCATAGACTGTTCTCGTTACCCGGTTTATCCTCTCTCCTCCATTGTTGAACAGAGACGTTACTTGGGCTCCTTCAGTGCTCCAGTCTATTGTTTAAATCTAAAACAGATTGAACAATTGTGGAGAGTCTGTCCTCCCTCCTCTGTGATTTGATTTAACAGCCTGGTGTGTGTTATCTCTGGGCCCAGTCACTTACCCATCCTGACTATTTTTTCAGCTCCAAATCCTTCCCTACATTTAACTCCAACTATGATCCCACATCCTCCTCTAGTCCACCTTCTCGCACTACCACCATCATTTTTAGAAATGTTTGATACCTCCTCAAAACGTCATCCTCCACAACTAGATTCCCCCTTCATCCCCAGTGATAGAACCTTGAATTATTGCTTTACTTTTCATAAACCCTGACTTTTTATATTATCCACTGGCCTTGAACCCAATTCCCTTTTAACCACCCCGCCCCCACCCTACAGCCAGAGATCACCACCTTAATGCTTTGTTTTACATTCCATTGCCTGACTTTAAATTCCCTCAATATAGGCCTCAAACCAGGCCAGCGTCCTGGACTCAACTACTTCCAGCTGCTTCATCAGTGACCTTCGCTCCATCATAAGGTTAGAAGTCGGGCTGCTTGCTGATGGTTGCAGTGTGTTCGGCTCCATTCGCAATTCCTCCAATAATATAGCAGTCCATGCCCGCATGCAGCAATAACGTGGATAACATCAAGTTTTGGCCTGATATGTGGCAAAAAATATTCGCACCACACAAGTGTCAGGCAATGACCATCTTCAACAAGAGAGAGCATAACCATATGCCATGACAGTCAATGACATTTCCATCATCAAGTCCCTCACATCAACCAAAATATAACTGGACCAGCCAGATAAATCCCCCGTGTCTACGGGAGCAGGTCAGAGGCTGGGTATTCTGCGGTGAGTGGCTCACCTCTTGACTCCCCAAATTCTCCCCCATGCTCAACACCTTCCAGGACTAAGCATTATGCTTGATCAGCACCCCATCCATTGGGTTAAACATTCACTCCCGTCACCATTGGCTTACCATGTTTGCAGATTACTGTCTACAGGATGCCCTCCAGTAAGTCGGCAATGCATGTTTGTCAGCACCTCCCATACCCACGACATCCACCACCTAGAAGGACAAGGGCACCAGGTGCGTGGGAACACCTTCGCCTCCAATATCTCCTTAAAGTCACATACAACCATAACTTGGACATAAATTGCCGCTCCTTTATTGTCGCTGGATCAAAACCTTGGAACTCCCTACCTAACAGCACTGTGGGAACACCTTCTCCACATGGATTGCAGCGATTCAAGAATGTGGCCCATCATCAGCTATTCTTTGGCAACTTGGTGTGGGCAATAAATACTGGCCTTGCCAGCGACACTCAAGTCCCGAAAATGATTTCCAAAACATGTATTTCTAGTTGTGCTTTTGGTTTTGACCGGGACAATTTTCTGCTCTTCTTACCTTCACAGATAAAGGTCCCAGTCGCTCAAAAATGTTCTTCCCTCTGGAAGAAGATATTTTTATCGTTATCCTCTCACCCACGCCCCACTCGGGATGGCCTCCTGCTCCTGGAGTCACACTTCTGCTCAGGAAGACCCTCCTCTGAGTCACTGTCTCTATTCAGCTTACAGTCCCCAATACCAGGACAGTTCCAGTACTCAGTGACAGCCTCCACCTCAGACTGTGATGCCTCTCAAGATGGTCACTCACTTCCCTCTATCTACTCAGCCCCTGCCCTGTCCTGTTCCCTCTTCCTGTGTGAGCTGGAAGCTTTTCGATGAGATCTGGACCCTTTGTCAGGACAGAAATTATACTGTAAATAATGTTTTGTGTACTTACCTGTGTCCATTCTCAGTCTTGTTGAAGATGTTGGATCTTCTCCCTTGTCTTGACCTTCAACCATGGTGGAGACAGCCGTTCCCAGATTCTGATGCTCTGTAATAAATATATTAATTGGAGGGTTAGATGGAAATATTAAAATGCGAAGGGCAACATGATGTCAAGTCCCTCAGTACAACAGCTGTTAGCTCTGGGATCGAGCATTTCCCAAGTGTTACTATCAACTCTGCACATCAGGTGTGACATAGACAGCTGCCCAGTGAAATCCAGTGAGTCCCGCTGATCTTCACGGGCTCAAGTCGGCCGAGACTCGCCCGTGAGACTTACTCGCAAAGTGCAGGCCAAAACCAGCCTTATTCCAGAGGTACAGAATATTCTGCAGGAATATATGGAGCGAGTGATCATTGATTAATTCAATGATCCAACACGCGGTTTTACACAGTTTGGCGTGATTGGATTATTTTTATTCACAGATTTGTGTTGAATATTTTTGATTTGTTGAGTTTTGCTTTCAAATTCTGCTTGTTTATGAATATGAGATCTAACCACATACACAATATATAGCTGGGTGTGATCCCTCTGGACTCAATGGGCAGTGAAATTGTCCGTGTGTTCATGGAGATGTGTCCTGGTTGGTGTTTCTATTTGAATATACTGACCATATCACTCATGGTGTCAGCACCTGACTAATGAGCACTGTCGGGGTGAGGACAATTACCACTGTTTCACGAATATCTACACTATTGTATAATGCTGTGAGTCATGTCACTTTAAACAGCGAGTCGAGGCACAGTACTGATTAGTGGAATATTTTCAATCTCAGAAATGGCCATAAATATAAAAGTGGTCGATTTGCCTGCTGTTTTACAGTAAATATTCTCCACTTGTGCACGTGTCTCGCTGTGTGTGCGTCCAATCAAACTCTCAGTCAGCGTCCTTTCCTTTCCCCACTGGGGAAATGTAAAAGTGATTCAGTCTCGGATCAGTAATTCCTCAAAACATTCGTTGAAGTTATTCTACGGAATTGAATTATAACCAAGTTTGTGACCTGATCAAATTCAGTTATTTGCAGTGTCACTCACATTGACACTGGTACAATAAACACACAGCAACAACAAGTAATTTCCATCGAAACACAACGTAAGGAACTTCACAGAAGCCAAGTACGACAAAAGATGGGCTCAGACTAAAGGGGGTAGAAGGAGGCGTGGTCAGAATGTTGGTCACAGCAGTGAGTTTCGGAGGGTTCTAAAGGAGGAGGGAGCTGGAGAGGTTTAGGTGGGGAATTGATGAGCATTGAGCCGGGACAGCCGAAGGCACAGCCGCCATAGATGGGGGGAGGAGAGGGTGAAATGCCACAAGAGGCCAGAGTCGGAGGAAGAGAGAGATCTTGGTGGTGGGGATTGTAGGGCTGGAGGAGGTGACAGAGACAGGGAGGGACACGACCATGAAGGGATTTAAAGAAGATGGGAGATTTAATTTGTATGTGCTGGGGAGCCAGGAGCCAATGTAGGTTCGCAAGGACAGGGGATGATCGGTGAGCAGAATATTGATATTTTTCACCACTAACCCCACGCCCCGCTGGCCCAGACACAGACACCACACTGACCCATCTCCAAACCCACTCACCCAGAATTACACCCTACTCACACAGCCCCAAACACCAATGAACTACCCCCACAACCCACTGAAAAAGCCCTAACACCATACTGACCCAGCCCCACCACTGAGTCAACACCACACCCACATCCCAGTTAGCCAGTCCCACAGCCCACTGACTGAGCCCAGCACCCACACACCACTGAATCTACCACACACCCTACTGACCCAGATGCACACCCCACTGATTGAAGCCCGCACCCCACTGAATCGGCCTCAAAACCACAGACTGAGCCCCGCACCCAACTGACCCAGTCTCACAGCCGACTGACCCCGCCCCACAACCCACTGACCCAGCCTCACACTCCACTGACCCAGCCCCAGACCCCACTGACCCAGCCCCACACCCCACTGAAACATCACCACACCACACTGACCCAGCCCCACACACCACTGACCCAGCCCCGCACCCCACTGACCCAGCCCCACACCCCACTGACCCAGCTCCACACCCCACTGAGCCAGCCCCACACCCCACTGACCAAGCCCCACTCACCACTGACCGAACTGCACAACTCACTGACCCAGCCCCACACTCCACTGACCAAGCCCCACACACCACTGACCCAGCCCCACACCCCACTGAACCAGCCCCACACCCCACTGACACAGCCCCACACCCCACTGACCCAGCCCCACTCACCACTGACCCAACCGCACTCACCACTGACCCAGCCCCACACCCCACTGACCCAGCCCCGCACACCACTGACACAACCCACACCCTACTGACCAAGCCCCAAACACCACTGACACAACCCAAACCCCACTGACACAACCCACACCCCACTGAGCCAGCTCTAAATCTCACTGATCCTTTCCCAAACAGCACTTAACCATCCCACACCCAGCTGAATCAGCAACGCACCGACACTCCACTGACCAGCTCCACGTCCCAGCAGCTCTGCCCCACTCAAATTCCACACTAAAACAGCCCCAAACCCCACTGACTCAGCCCCGCTCTCCCACTGACCCAGACTCGCACCCCACTGACACAGCCCCGCACCTCACTGACACAGCCCCACACCCCACTGACCAAGCCCCACGCCCCACTGACCCAGTCACACACCCCACTGACCCAGCACCACACCCCACTGACCCAACCCCACACCCCACTGACCCAGTCCCAAACCCCTCTGACCCAGCACCGCACCCCACTGTCCCAGTCACACACCGCACTGACCCAGCCCCACACCGCACTGACTCAGCCCCGCACTCCCACTGACCCAGCCCACAATCCACTGACCCAGCCCCACGCCCCACAGACCCAGCACCACACGCATTAGATCCAGCCCAACACCCCACTGACGCAGCCCCACACCCCACTGACCCAGCCCCACACCCCACTGACCCAGCCCCACACCCCACTGACCCAGCCCCACACCCCACAGACCCAGCACCACAACCCTCAGATCCAGCCCCACACCCCACTGACCCAGCCCCACACCCCACTGACCCAGCCCCACACCCCACTGACCCAGCCCCATACCACACTGTCCCAGCCCCACACCCCACTGACCCAGCCCCACACCCCACTGACTCAGCCCCACACCCCACTGACCCAGCCCCACACCCCACTGACCCAGCACCTCACACACTGACCCAGCCCCAAACCCCACTGACCCAGCCCCACACCCCACTGACACAGCCATGCTCAGACTCCCCACTAACACAGCCCCACACCCCACTGACCAAGCCCCGCACCCCAGTGAACCAGCCCCACACCACACTGACCCAGCCACACACCACATTGACTCAGCCCCGCACCCCACTGATCAAGCCCCACACCCCACTGATCCAGACCAACACCCCACTGTCCCAGCATCGCACCGACTCCCCACTGACCCAGCCCCACACCCACTGACCCTACCCTTAGCCACTGACCCAGCCCCACACCCCACTGACCCAGCCCCACACCCCACATTCCACTGACTCAGCCCCACACGCCACTGACCCAACCCGACACCCACACCCCGCGGACCCAGCCCCACATCCCACTGACCCAGCCCCACACACCACTGACCCAGCCCCACACCCCACTGACACAGCCCCACACCCCACTGACCAAGCCCAACACCCCACTGACCCAGCCCCGCACCCCACTGTCCCTGCCCCGCACCCCACTGAACCAGCCCCACGCCAACTCCCCACTGACCCAGCCCCGCAGCTCACTGACCCAACCCCGCACCCACTGGCCCAGCCCCACACCAACTCCCCACTGACCCAGCCCCGCACCCCAGTGACCCAGCCGCACACCCCAGTGACCCAGAGTCACACCCCACTGACAAAGCCGTGCACCCCACTGACCCAGCACCACACCTCACTGACTCAGCTCCACACCCCACTGACCCAGCCACGCACCCCACTGACCAAGCCCCACACCCCACTGACCCAGCCCCGCACCCATACCACACTGACCCAGCCCCACCCCCCACTGATCCAGTCCCACTCACCACTGACCCAACCGCAGAACCCACTGACCCAGCCCCACACCCACACACCAGTGACCAAGCCCCACACACCACTGACCCAGCCCCACACCTCACTGAACCAGCCCCACACTCCACTGACCCCGCCCCACACAACACTGACCCAACCCACACCCACTGACCCAGCCCCACACCCACTGAACCCATCCCCACAAACAACTGTCCCAGCCCCACACTCCACTGACCCAGCCCCACACCCGATTAGCCCAGCTCCACACCCAACTGACCCTGCCCCACACCCCACTGAACCAGCCCCACACCCCACTGACCCAGCCCCACACCCCATTGGCCTAGCCCCACACCCCACTGACCCAGCCCCACACCCCACTGACCCAGCCCCACACCCCACTGACCCAGCCCCACACCCCACTGACCCAGCCCAATACCCCACTGACCCAGCCCCGCACCACACTGTCCCAGCCCCACACCCCACTGACCCAGCCCCAAACCCATACCCCACTGATCCAACCCCACACTCCACTGACCAAGCCCCGCACCCGCTGTCCCAGCCCCACACCAACTCCCCAGTGACCGAGCCCCGCAGCTCACTGACCAAGCATCACACCCCACTGACCCAGCCCCGCACCCAAGTGACCCAGACTTACACCACACTGACACAGCCGCACACCCCAATGATCCAGCCCCACACTCCACTGACACAGCCCCACACCCACACCCCACGGACCCAGCACCACACCCCACTGACCCAGGCCCACACCCCACTGACCCAGCCACGAACCCCACTGAACCAGCCCCACACCCCACGGACCAAGCCCCACACACCACTGGCCCAGGCCCACACCCCACTAACACAGCCCCGAACCCCACTGACCCAGCCCCACACCACAGTGACCCTGCCCCACACCACACTGACCCAGCCATGCACCCCACTGACCCAGCCCCAAACCCCACTGACCCAGCCCCACACCCACACCACACTGACCCAGCCCCACACCCCAATGACCCAGCCCCACTCACCACTGACCCAAACGCACACCCCACTGACCCAACCGCACACCCCATTGACCCAGCCCCACACCCCACTGACCCAGCCCCACTCACCACTGACCCAACCGCAGAACCCACTGACCCAGCCCCACACCCCACTGACCCAGCCCCACACCCCACTGTCCCAGCCCCACACCCCACTGTCCCAGCCCCGCACCCCACTGACCCAGCCCCACACCCCACTGAACAAGCCCCACACCCCACTGATCCAGCCCAACACCCCACTGACCCTGCCCCACACCCCACTGACCCAGACCCACACACCACTGACCCAGCCCCACACCCCACTGACCCAGCCCCAAACCCCACTGACCCCGCGCCACACCCCACTGACCCAGTCCCACACCCCACTGACCCAGCCACAGACCCCACTGACCCAGCCCAACACCCACACCCCGCGGACCCAGCCCCACACCCCACTGACCCAGCCCCACACCCACACCCCACTGACCCAGCCCCAGACCCCACTGACCCAGCCCCAGACCCCACTGACCCAGCCCCACACCCACACCCCACTGACCCAGACCCCAGTAATGAGGTGTGAGAGGTTAAACACAAAATTGAAAGTCCTCTTTTTGAAGTTTGATTTTTAATAGAAAGTGTTTGTGACAAAGGAGCAGGGCAGCAGTAATTGTGACGCTTGAAGAAAGTGTGCATTTGTTTACATCGGTTCCTGGCGAATCTACATTGCTTTCCTCATACTTGGACAGATGGATTGGATAATGTTCTCACTGCGTTTATTGAAACAGGTGAGAATGGCAGGGTGCCATGTGTGAATGTTCACTACAACGCCATCAGTGCTGGGAGGGCTGGACAAGTGAACAATATTCCCTTTTATAAAAGGAATTAAAACAGGCGTTATCAATAAAGAAAGTGTTATTAAACATGGCAGCGGGAAACCTTATGAATTATATGTATCTATACAACCTGCTGTGTTATAATGCTATTTTTCTGGTTTAGCATAAATTGTTTTAAATTGTTTTCCCCGTATACAGAAGATGTTGCTGCTACTGGGCTGCTGAATACACAGATAGGAATTTACAGTGAATCGAGGCGAGTTCTGGTAATTGGGGAGGGAAGGGTTGAGATTGCCGGGGCAACAGTTAATACAAGTCTAACGTTAGAGTAATGACATAAATCAGTTAGTAGGCTTATCATGGGTTTCCGTGTGAGGTGGTTGAACTTCTTCCTACAATGCAGCTGTTATGGGGTTATATTTCTGCGACCTCTCCCCACTCACTGCTTGCCTGGATATCTTCCTGACTAAGTGAATGGGCAGAGTGTTGCTACAATGGTTGAAATGTTCAGAAATATTTCATTTGTAGTGAGTTTCATTCTACTAACCTGTTTTTTGATCAAAGCTTGGAATATTCACGTTTAATAAATCTCTGGGGGAAGGAGTCGCTTCACTTGTACCGGTTCCTGGGGCCTGATCACCTTCCCCAGGAGTGGGGCCTTGAATCTGACTCTGTTCACTTGTACCGGTTCCTGCGGCCTGATCACCTTCCCCAGGAGCAGGGACTTGAATCTGACCCTGTTCACTTGTACCGGTTCCTGGGGCCTGATCATCTTCCCCAGGAGCAAGTCCTTGAATCTGACTCTGTTCACTTGTACCGGTTCCTGGGGCCTGATCATCTTCCCCAGGAGCAAGTCCTTGAATCTGACTCTGTTCACTTGTCCCTGTTGTCAGAATCTTTCTGGATGTAGCAATTGCAGCAGACTGACTCTGCTCACTTGCAGAGCTTGCTGGAGTCTGACTGCGTGAACTGTCGACTGGTTCTGCTGCCTGAGTCCCTTCACTGGCAGAGCTTTCTGGGAACGGGACACTTGTATCTTTCGCCCTCCTTTCATTGACGCTGCCTATTGTGGTCTGATTCTTCCAGCTCCCTGACTCTCGACTCCGTTTCTTCGATTTTTTGGAACATCGACATTGTTTACATAATAAGTGCCCCATCCCAGTTGAGTGGTTACCTGAAAAAAATGTAATTCCAGGTAAGAACAGTGTATATTAGAAACATTAAGATCTGTAGATTACAGAGCAGGAAATACAGTTGCGCTGATATGTTACTCAGGGTGAGTGCGGTTGGGTCAGGCTGAGTGCAGGATGTGCGGGTGGGTCAGGGGGTGAGTGAGGGACGTGCGGGTGGGTCAGGGTGAGTGAGGGACGTGCCGGTGGGTCAGAGGGTGAGTGCGGGATGTGTGGGTGGGTTAGGGTGAGTGCGGGACGTGCGGGTGGGTCAGGCTGAGTGTGGGTGGGTCAGGGTGAGTGTGGGTGTTTCAGGGTGAGTGTGGGACGTGCGGGTGGGTCAGGCTGAGTGTGGGTGAGTCAGGGTGAGTGTGGGTGTGTCAGGGTGAGAGAGGGTCGTGCTGGTGAGTCAGGGTGAGTTTGGGTGTTTCAGGGTGAGTGCGGTACGTGCGGGTGGGTCAGGGTGAGTGTGGGTGAGTCAGGGTGAGTGCGGGACGTGCGGGTGAGTCAGGGTGAGTGTGGGTGAGTCAGGGTGAGTGCGGGACGTGCGGGTGGATCAGGGTGAGTGAGGGACGTGCGTGTGGGTCAGGTTGATTTCGGGTCATGCGGGTGGGTCAAGGAGAGTGCGGGACGTGTGGATGGTTCAAGGTGAGTGCGGTAGTGTCAGGGTGAGTGCGGGACGTGCGGGTGGGTCAGGGTGACTGCAGGAGTGTCAGGGTGAGTGCGAGACGTGCGGGTGGATCAGGGTGAGTGCGGGACGTGCGGGTGAGTCAGGGGGAGTGCGGGACGTGCGGGTGGGTCAGGGGGTGAGTGCGGGAGTGTTAGGGTGAGTGCGGGACATGCGGGTGGATCTGGGTGAGTGCAGGACGTGCGGGTGAGTCAGGGTGAGTGCGGGACGTGCGGGTGGGTCAGGGTGAGTGCGGGACCTGCGGGTGATTCAGGGTGAGTGATGGACGTGAGGGTGGATCAGGGTGAGTGCGGGATGTGCTGTGGATCAGGGTGAGTGCGGGTGGGTCAGGGTGAGTGAGGGACGTGCGAGTGGGTCAGGCTGAGTGCGGGATGTTTGGTTGGGTCAGAGTGAATGCGGAACGTGCGGCAGGGTCATAGTTTGAGTGCGGGACGTGCGGGTGGGTCAGAGTGAGTGCGAAACATGTGGGAGGGTCAGGGGTTGAGTGTGGGACATGCGGGTGGGTCAGGGGTTGAGTGCGGGATGTGCGGGTGGGTCAGTGGTTGAGTGCGGGACGTGCGAATGGGTCAGGGGGTGAGTGCGGTATGTGCGGGTGGCTCAGAGGATGAGTGCGGGACGTGCGGGTGGGTCAGGGGGTGAGTGCGGGACGTGCGGGTGGGTAAGAGTCAGTGCGGGATGTGCGGTTGTGTCAGGGTGAGTGCGGGACCTGTGGGTCTGTCAGGGTGA
Organism: Squalus acanthias; assembly: GCA_030390025.1. Lineage (NCBI taxonomy): Eukaryota > Metazoa > Chordata > Chondrichthyes > Squaliformes > Squalidae > Squalus > Squalus acanthias. The sequence goes on from JASTWF010000969.1 coordinate 100,202, forward strand.
GTGCGGGACGTGCGCGTGGGTCAGGGTGAGTGCGGGATGTGCGGTTGCGTCAGGGTGAGGGAGGGACATACAGGTGGGTCAGGGTGAGTGCGGGTCGTACAGGTGGGTCAGGGTGAGTGCGGGACATACAGGTGAGTCAGGGTGAGTGCGGGATGTGCGGGTGGGTCAGGGTGAGTGCGGGACGTACAGGTGAGTCAGGGTGAGTGCGGGATGTACAGGTGAGTCAGGGTGAGTGCGGGACGTACAGGTGAGTCAGGGTGAGTGCGGGATGTACAGGTGAGTCAGGGTGAGGGCGGGACATACAGGTGAGTCAGGGTGAGTGCGGGACGTACAGGTGAGTCAGGGTGAGTACGGGACGTACAGGTGAGTCAGGGTGAGTGCGGGACGTACAGGTGAGCCAGGGTGAGTGCGGGACGTACAGGTGAGTCAGGGTGAGGGCGGGACGTACAGGTGAGTCAGGGTGAGTGCGGGACGTACAGGTGGGTCAGGGTGAGTGCGGGACTTGCGGGTGGGTCAGGGTGAGGGCGGGATGTACAGGTGAGTCAGGGTGAGTGCGGGACGCACAGGTGGGTCAGGGTAAGTGCGGGACGTACAAGTGAGTCAGGGTTAGTGCGGGATGTGCGGGTGGGTCAGGGTGAGTGCGGGACATACAGGTGGGTCAGGGTGAGTGCGGGACATACAGGTGGGTCAGGGTGAGTGCGGGACGTGCGGGTGGGTCAGGGTGAGGGCGGGACGTGTGAGTGGATCAGTACTTAGGAACATAAGAATATAAGAATTATGAGCAGGTGTAGGCCATGTGGCCCCTCGAGCCTGCTCCGCCATTCAATAAGATCATGGCTGATCTTCGAGCTCAACTTCACTTTCCTGCACTATGCCCATATCCCTTGATTCCTCTGTAGTCCAAAAAATCTATCTATCTTATCCTGAAATATACTCACCGACTGAAAAGCCACCGCACTTTGGGGCAGAGAATGGGGTCAGCTGGGCCGGCCCAACTTGTCAAAAAGGAGTGTTCCCAGTATGCTTATGACGATACCATTTACGTACGGAATCTTCATAGGCATAACATGAGTCCCATTAAAAAAACATTTTTAAAACACTGAAATTAATAAAAAATTACATGTTTAAAATTAATTAAAATATAATGAATTAAATATTTAAAACATATATATTTTTTTAAATACATTTAAACATTTTTCAAGGTGCCAAAAATAACCTAAACTTATTTTACAAGTTTTTTTAAGTTTAAATGATTTTTTAAAATATTTTAATATTTATTTAAACCCTTATGCTGGTAAAAACCGACCTTACCCCTGTTTTTACCAGACATAAGAATTTCACGGGCATTTGCTGGGCAGTAGTTGGGAAGTCGCCCAAAGCTGCGCCAGCGAATGTCACTATCCACTGGATGCATACGATCTGTCTAGATGTTTCTTGCAGATCGCAAGTTCCTGGTTTTCGTGCATGCGCGGGTCGATATGTTTCAATTAAATCCCCTCTCATTCTTCTAAACTCCAGAGAGTATAGGCCCAATCTACTCAATCTTTCTTCAGAGGACAACCCTCGAATCCCAGGAATCAATCTGGGGAACCTTTGTTGCACCGGCTCTAGATCAAGTATATCTTTCTTTAAATAAGGAGACCAAATTTGTGCACAGTACTCTAGGCGTGGACTCACAAGAGCCTTCTACAATTGTAGAAATATCTCCTTACTATTGTACTCAAAACATCAAGCAATAAAGGCTAACATACCATTTGCCTTTCTAATTGCTTGCTGTACCTGCATGCTAACTCTCCGTGTTTCTTGTACTTGGGCACTTAAATATTTGTGAACACCGATATTTAATAATTTCTCACCATTTAAAACTACTCTCTTTTTCTATTCTTCCTACGAAAGTGAATAACCTCACATTTCGCCACATTATTCTCCATCTGCCACCTTATTGCCCACTCACTTAACCTGTCTATATCCCTTTGCAGGCTCTTTGCCTCCTCCTCACACTATACTTTTTCATGATGTGGAGATGCCGGCGTTGGACTGGGGTGGACAAAAATGAGAAGTCTATACTTTTTCACGTAGCTCTGTATCGTCAGCAAACGTTTATACATTGCACTCGGTCCCTTCATCTAAGTCATTAATATAGATTGTAAATAGCTGAGGTCCAAGCACTGATCCTTGCAGCACCCCACTACAAACAGCCTACCAATCTGAAAAATGACTGTTTTTTCCCTACTTTCTGTTTTCTGTCGATTAACCAATCCTTTATCCATGCTAATACATTACCCCCAACCCCTTAACTTTCTAAAAAAATCTTTTATGTGGCACTTTATCGAATGCCTTTTGGAAATACAAATACAGTACACCCACTGATTCCCCTTTATCTCCCCTGTTTGTTACATCCTCAAAAAACTCTAATAAATGTGTTAAGCACTATTTCCCTTTCATAAAACCATGTTGATTCTACCTAATCATGTTATGATTTTCTAAGTACCCTGCTACCACTTCTTTAATAATGGATTCCAGCATTTTCACGACGACTGATATCAGGCTAGCTGGCCTGCTATTCCCTGTTCCTTGTTTTCTCTCTCCATCCTTTCTTGAATTGCATGGTTTTATTTGCTACCTTCCAATCTACTGGGACCGTTCCTGATTCAAGCGAATTTTGGAAGATCACAACCAATGCATCCACTATCTGTTCAGCCAGCTCTTTTAGAACCCTAGGATGTAGGCCATCAGGTCCAAGGGTTTTTAGCCCCATTAGGTTCTCAAGTACTTTTTCTCTACTGATATTATTTACTTTAAGTTTCTCGCTCTCAGTAGCCCCTTGGTTCGCCACTATTTTGGTTTACTTTCCGTGTCTTCTTCTGTGAAGACAGATACAACATATTAGTTTAAAGTCTCTGCCATTTCCTTGTTCCCCAATACAATTTATCCTGCCTTCGCCTCTAAGTGTTCAACGCTTACTTTAGCTGGTCTCTTCCTTTTTACAGGGTAGTTCAGTTCAACAGTGGTTTATTCTGTTAATTATTTCGAAGTCCATGGTTTTCACTGCGGTAGCATGATGATATTAAATACAGAGAGCTTTACACTAAATGCAGTCAGAGGTTAATTTTAACTTTAGAGTAAATTGAGGATAACGAATTAGCTGCTCATTGAAACTACGCTCGATTTTCTTGCCCATTGATGTCAACGGAAAGGGGAATCGGGCCTGGTGTATATTGGGTGCCAATTCAATATTCCCAATGTTATACTGTCGGCAAATGTAAAATAACTCCCAATGAATTAAAATCTTCAGCCATCCAAACCTTAGTAATTCAATATAGTGAAGCGTCTAAAATAACAACAGAAAACGCTGGAAAAACTCAGCAGGCCAGGCAACATCCGTGGAGAGAGAAAGAGAGTTAACGTTTCAGGTCGAAACCCTTCGTCGTGAAGCGTCTATTTGGTTTGAAGGTTCTCGCGTGAAAAAAATTCAGTGCAATTCAGTAGGATGTGACCGGTCAGCAGGATTCGCATTGAACAGAAAAGCTCAGAAAGGCCACGATAATGGTAGAAGGAGTAACACAATCCGTTGGCGCGACAGGCAAACTTTATTACAATGCTGCAGATTGTACCTGTCACTTCTGGTGTGTGGGTGCAATGTCCCAATCTACACCATCCACGACTGGAGAGCAGATCAGCGCCGCAGGCTATACCCGTTCTTCTTCGAGGATAGATGAACGGGTTATGCTGTACCGCACCAGAGATTAGCAGCACAATTAAATGCGCACAGAATTGGAGGTAATCCTTGTTACACCGGCTGGCGATTGGCTGGGAGGTAGGGGACAGATTACGGGTATAAAGAACCTTCTCTGCTTGGCGGGATTTGACAAGTGATGTTCCCCAGGGATCTGTACTGGGGCCGCAGTTTTCACCATATATATTAATGACTTGAATGAAGGAAGAGAGAGTTGTTTATCCAAGTTTGCATAATACACGAGGTCAGCAGGCTCAGTAGGTTATGTAGATCGGAGCAGGAAGTTACAACAGGACATAGAAAAAATAAGGGAGTGTCCAAAAGTACGGCAGGCGGATTTCAATGAGGGAAAGTGACCCGAGAAAAAAAAAAAATATTTTCTGCATGGCGAAAGATTATGAGCCGTGGAGTGATGTAAGTACCCATGTAGACACATCACTAAAGCTAGTGCACAGTTACATCAAATAATCAAAAGTGTTAATGAAATAAAAAGAAAATCCTGGAAATACTCAGCAGGTCAGGCAGCATATGTAGAGAGAGAAACAGAGTTAATGTTTCAGGTCGATGACCCTTCGTTCATGAAATGTTGGCCTTTAACTCAGGGGTGCTGGAATACAAAGACGAGGAAGTGATGCTTCACTTTCTCAGAGACTTGGTCAGACCTGACCTGGAATACTACGTTCAGCTTCGGTCATCAAACCTGCTGGTGTGCGAAATCGAACGGGATGCCCAAAGAAACTCACGTTCTGCAGTTAATGACGGGAGCTTTGTAACACACCATAAAGCCCAAAGAAAAACATAATCATAGAAACATAGAAACATAGATGATAGGAGCAGGAGTAGGCCATTCGGCCTCTCGAGCCTGTTCCGCCATTCAATGAGATCATGGCTGATCATCCAAATTCAGTACCCTGTCCCTGCCTTCTCCCCATATCCCTTGATCCCTTTAGCCTTAAGAAATATATCTAACTCCTTCTTGAATATATTTAATGAATTGGCCTCAACTGCCTTCTGTGGTAGATAATTCCACAGGTTCACCACTCTCTGGGTGAAGAAATTCCTCCTCATCTCAGTCCTAAATGGCTTACCCCTTATCCTTAGACTGTGACCCCTGGTTCTGGATTCCCCCGTCCATCGGGAACATCCTTCCTGCATCTAGTCTGTCCAATCCTGTTAGAATTTTATAAGTTTCAATGAGATCCCCTCTCATTCTTCTAAACTCTAGCGAATACAAGCCCAATCGTCCCAATCTCTCTTCATACGTCATTCCTGCCATCCCAGGTATCAGTCTGGTGAATCTTCGCTGCACTCCCTCCATGGCAAGAATATCCTTCCTCAGATAAGGTGACTAAAACTGCACACAATACTCAAGGTGTGGTCTCACCAAGGCCCTGTACAACTGCAGCAAGACATCCTTGCTCCTGTACTCGAATCCTCTCGCTATGAAGGCCAACATACCATTAGCCTTCTTAATCGCCTGCTGCACCTGCATGCTTACTTTCAACGACTGTTGCACAAGGAATCCCAGGTCTCGTTGCACTTCCCCTTTTCACAATCTATTGCCGTTCAGATAATAATCTGCCTTCCTGTTTTTGCCATCAACGTGGATAACCTCGCATTTATCCACATCATACTGCATCTGTCATGCATCTGCCCAATCACCCAACTTGTCCAAATCATACTGGAGTTTCTCTGCATCCTCCTCACAACACACACGCCCACCCAACTTTGTGTCGTCTGCAAGCTTGGAGATATTACATCTAGTTCCCTTGTCCAGATCATGATATACATTGCGAATAACTGGGGTCCTAGGACCGATCCCTGCGGTACCCCACGAGTCACTGCCGGCCACTCGGAAAAAGACCCGTTTATTCCAACTCTTTGCTTCCTGTCTGCCAACTAGTTCTCTATCCAAGTCATTACCTTACCCCCAATCCCATGTGCTTTAACTTTGCACGCCAATCTCTTATGCGGGACCTTATCGAAAGCCTTCTTAAAGTCCAAATACACCACATGCACTGGTGCTCCCTTATCTATTCTACCAGTTACATTCTCAAAAAATTCCAGTAGATTAGTCAAGCAAGATTTACCTTTTGTAAATCCAGGTTGACTTTGTCCGATCCTGTCATTTTTCCAAGTGCTCTGCTATTACATCTTTTATGATGGACTCCACCGATATCATAAGACCATGGTGCAAAATTCAGCTTCAACGGAGGTGAAAAACAGGGATTAGCGGATTGTCCGCACGTTGCACACATATCGCTAATATTCTGTCTCGTTTCTGTCCATTCCCTGGGGTTTATATCCCGGACCATCCCCACTATTCTGATCCGATTCAGTCCATTCCCTGGGGTTTATATCCCGGACCATCTCCTGTATTGTGACCCGGTTCAGCCCTTTCCTTGGGTTTATATCCCAGCTCAGCCCCTGTTACATTTTAAAGATCGTCGCTCTGTGATATAAACTCTGGAGCTGAGCAACCGCGCTGTCAGGCTGAATGGAGCCCAGTTCCCTCAGTCACAGAGCGCGGCACCTGTAACTGGAGAACGACCCTGTTTCTTACCATCACTCACACACCGGCCCACGCCGCCCGGCACAACAGGAAAACACCGCCCAATGGACATCCCTGATGAGCAAGGGAGCGGCACTGCTCCTGCGCGTGAGGGCAAGCGTGCGGAATTGCGCCTGTGCGGAAGAGCAAGGGGGCGACACTGCGTTTGCGCGGTAGAGCAAGGGAGCGACAGTGCGTCTGCGCAGGAGTGCATGGGAGCGACACTGCGCCTGTGCCAGAGAGCATTGCCGCTCTGCCAGCTGTCATACAAGTGATTGGCGGCACAGTATTGAAGTTCTGATGATCTCCTCTTATTCCTATCTGTCTGTGGTATTGTACTGTCCGATATTTCTATCATGGGTTAATGATCTCAAATCAATATTAGCAATCATTTACATGAAGTCTCTCTCGACACATTTTTAACTTTAATACTGTGTCTTATTTAAACAGCCCTAGCAGATCCTGTGGCTTTTGTACCGGCGAGTGAAAGGTTACACCAGAACTTTGATGTTTGAGGTATAATAGAAAGTGAATGTGACAGGAGATGTGTTGGCCCAAATGTAAGCGTGAAGCGTACAGGAAGTGTTCCATAAAAATGTGACTTTTAATTCATGAGTAATGAATCTCGATGGCCTTACTCATACTTAGACAGATGGACTGGAAATTGTTTGAACTGCGATTGTTGGAAGAGGCCAGATTGGCAGTGGCACAAGTGCGAATGTTCACTGCACTGCCCCCAGTGCTGGAAGGCTGAATAACATGTGGAATAATATTCTCCTTTAAAAAATGTATTGAAACAGGCGATATCTATATAAGAATAATATAAACTACTGTTCAGAAACAATGTTTAAATTGTAATTAATTAACCACTTACCTTGTTAAAAACGGGTCTTGCGCCTCCTTTTTAAAAGCGCAGCTTCTTCACGGAGAAACCTGAAAAAAACCGAAGTCCGCTGCATGCGCGCAGCCTCTACCGCGCACGCAGTTCACCTCTGAAACCCTCACTTCAGGGGAACGGAAGTTCCGGTTTCCAGCGCATGCGCAGTGCCTGCATGAAACTGGCACTTCAGGTGGCCTTACGGATGAGCACACAGCGCGTACTCACCCGGCAAGTGCCGAATTTCTGGCCCATGTATCAGAATGTTTCTAACTATTGCCCAGTCTCTGTTACCCATGAAAACCCCTTACACAAACACAACTCGGTTGCTGCATTTCATTATGTCCTTGTCAACAGGATGATTAATACTAATATAGGACATAGCTGTAGTTTTTAATATATTACATGTCTCCATGTCTGTATTGATCAATATTACAATAGGACATACATGCAGCTTTCGATACCTTGTCATTTCTGATGCCTGCAGTTATCACTATATCACAAACCTCTTCCTCTGCAGTTATCAAACTACTGCAATTCATCATGCCTCTAGTAATCATTAGATTACAATTCTACGCACCTTCAGTTATCAACAAGAATTTGCATTTATGCAGCACGTTAAACGTAGTGAAACGTCCCGAGGCGCTTCACGGGACTGTTATCAAACAACATTTGACCTTTAAGGAAATATTAGCTCAGGTGATCAAAAGCTTGCTCAAAAGGGTTCGATTTAAGGTGCCTGTTAAGAGCAGAGATGGTTAGGGAGGGAAATCCACAGCTCAGGCCCGAGACTGCTGAAGGCATGGCCGCCTCTGGTGAAGCAATGAAAAGCGGGGCTGTACCAGAGGCCCGAATTGGAGGGGCGAAGAGAACTCGGATTTTGTGGGGCAGAAAGGGGTTAGAGGGAAAGGGAGCGGCGAGGATATGTAAGGGTATGAATAAAAAGAAAGATACATTTTAAATCGAGGCATTGCTGGACCAGCAGTCAATGTAGGTTAGACGGCACAGTGTTGAAGTAGAAACAGAGAAACATAGAAGAAAGGAGCAGGAGCAGGCCATTCAGCCACTCGAGCCTGCTCCGCCATTCAATGAGATCATGGCTGATCATCCAAATTCAGTACCCTGTCCCTGCTTTCTCCCCATATCCCTTGGTCCCTTTAGCTTTAAGAAATATATCTAACTCCTTCTTGAATATATGTAAGAACGGGAATTGGTGCAAGATCGGATACGGCCAGCAGAGCTGTGAATGAACTCACGTGTACGGAGGGTGCTTTGTGTGACGTCGGCCAGGACGCATTGGAATAGTCGAGTTCAGAGACAACAAGGGCATGAATGAGGGCTACAGCAGGAGATGAGCTGAGGCAGGAGCGGAGACAGCCAATGTTGGGAAGGTTTAGGTAGGCGCACCTGGTGCTAATATGGGTTTGGAAGCACATTTCAGGGTCACATAGGACGCCAGTCAATAAATTGCAAGTTTCAATGCCGGATTTATCATTATATTACAATTCTACATATCTCTCGAGATTAATAAATCAAAATTGTCAATGTTTGTAGTTATCAATATATTTTTTGATCATTTTAATAGTCTTTGAATTAATAATGTGATAGGCCGTGCTGATTTTTCAGATTGGTCTGTGCATCATGATCAAAGAATTGTCGAATGATTTCGGTTCAATCTTTCAATTTGATTTGTCACCAGATCTAAGCTAGTTTAACATTGAGATCTGATGGTGTCGGTGCAAGTTCAGCCCAACCTAATAAACAGACACGTGTCTTTCTCTTACCTTTCTCCCCAGTGGAAGATCTTTGAATCGGAAGGGTTCTCTCTGTTTGGTGCTCTCACATTCTGGTGCTGGTTCACCTGCTGTTGTTCCTCAGTCTGCAATCCCTGTTTACTCCAGCTGTGGACCTTTCTCAATCACTCCATCATTCACCGGAAGATCTAATTATGGCAGAGCAGAAAATGAGAACAATATTGACGAAGTGAAGTAGAATGTAACGTATTTTTTTTGTTTTATTATTCTTAAAAACGAAAATCATTGACATGTAAATAATTGAAAACAGAAATATAATTATTTTATGTAACAAATACTATGGATGAACTTAATTTTACAGCCGCTGCTGCTGCAACATAGTCATAGGGTCATTGTAACAGAGTCATAACGGCACAGAAGGAGGCCATTCAGCCCATCGAGGCCGTGCCGGCTCTCTTCAGAGCAATCCAATCATTCCCAATCCCCCACTCTATCGCAGTATCCCTGCAAGTTTATTACCGTCAAGTACCTATCCAGTCTCCCCTTGATCACATTGAGTGTGTCCCCTTCCACCAAGTCCGTCGGCAGCGAGTTCCAAATCCTCATCACACGCAGCGTAAAAAGGTTTTTCCTCACAGCCCCCCCTGTATCTCTTGCCAAAAACCTACATCTGTGTCCCCTAGTCCTTGTACAATCAACTAGTTGGAATAGCCTTTCTCTGTCTAGCCTATCCAAACCCGTCATAATCTTGTACACCTCTATCAAATCACCCCTCAACCTCCTTTGCTGCAATAATACAAATCCAGCTTCTCCAACCTGTCATTTTAGCTAAGATCCCCCATCCCCGGAACCATTCTGGTAAATCTCCTCCGCACCCTCTCAAGGGCCTTCACATCCTTCCTAAAGTGTGGTGACCAGAATGGACGCAATACTCCAGTTGTGGACTTACCAGCGCTTTATAAAGTTTCAGCATAATTTCTCTACTTTTTACCTAATACCTCTATTTATGAAGCCCAAGCTCCAATGACTTTGTTAACCACTTTCTCAATATGTGAATTATTCATTCTTCAGTCCGTTGTTAGAGACTCCACATATAACAAGTGCGCATTTTCCAGCATTGGCCTAAGTTTTGGGGACTTTCTCCGCTTTTTGAATCAATGGCCATTCCTATATATTTTTGGCAGAACTCCATCCAGGATTCACCTGCCCAGTCACAAAGGGATTACTTTTCTCTCATGTTTTGCTTTCTTCAAATGGCAGAGAGCACTGACAGTTACTATCTTCAGCTCATGCAACTCAGCATTGTCCTGAGTTATCATCAGTTCTAATACTGAACATCAGTCCGCCGCTCCAGGTGACACAACACAGCCATTTTACTAATTTATTCGCTGCTGTTTCCTGCCTTATCCCCAGTGACGGGCCTGTTTTGTGCAAGTCCCTTCTCCACAGCAATACCGTTCAGTTCACAGAAAAAAACATCCCATTGCGCGAAATTGCCACTCAATTTTACGTCAAGCTTCCTGCAATAATGGCCAGCGATGGACTTCCCCAGCCGCGCACAGTGATACAATAGCTGTCTATTTGAAACAACGCCCGATTTCTGCCCTGTTCAATGCTTCGGTTTATGATAATCTGTGTCTATCTACAGTTTACAGCCGGATATCCAGTGCTGTATCTGATGGATTGCCAAGATAATAGTAGGAACACTAGCTGCCGGCATGCTCCGCCTCTTCTGGTTCAGGGCCGAGTATTTATGTTTGATTCTGTCACTTTTCTCAGATCTCGGGCCCTCCCGCCAGAGATTCCCGCAAATCCCCAAAGTTCGGGCGGAAAGGCAACGTTTGCTCTCGGCGAGTGAGACAAACATATATTGTCTGATCTCATTGGCCCCATCCCATTGGGTCACACACTGCCTGATCTCACTGGGCCCATCCCATTGGGTCACACACTGCCTGATCTCACTGGGCCCATCCTCCCTGTTACACACTGTTTGATCTCACTGTGCCTGTCCTCCCCGGGTTACACACTGTCTGATCTCACTGGGCCCATCCTCCCCGGGTTACACACTGTCTGATCTCGCTGGGACCATCCTCCCCGTGTTACATACTGTCTGATCTCACTGGGCTCATACCCCCCGGGTTACACACTGTCTCATCTCACTGGGCCCATCCTTCCCGGATTATACACTGTCTGATCTCACTGTGCCCATCCTCCCCGGGTTACACAATGTCTGATCTCACTGTGTGCATCCTCCTCGGGTTACACACTGTTTGATCTCACTGGGCCCATCCTCCCCGAGTTACACATTGTCTGATCTCACTGGGCCCATCCTCCCCGGGGTCCACACTGTCTGATCTCACTGGGCCCATCCTCCTCGGGTTTCACACTGTCGGATCTCACTGGGGCCATCCTCCCCAGGTTATCCACTGTCTGATCTCACTGGGCCCATCCTTCCCGGGTTAAACACTGTCTGATATCACTGGGCCCATCCTCCCCGGGTTACACACTACCTGATCTCACTGGGCCCATCCTCCCTGTTACACACTGTCTGATCTCACTGGGCCCATCCTCCCCGGGTTACACACTGCCTGATCTCACTGGGCCCATCCTTCCTGTTACACACTGTCTGATCTCACTTGGCCCATCCTCCCCGGGTTACACACTGCCTGATCTCACGGGGCCCATTCTCCCCGGGTTACGCACTGTCTGATCTCACTTGCCCCATCCACACCGGGATAAACACTGTCTGATCTCTCTGGGCCCATCCTCCCCGGGTTACACACTGCCTGATCTCACTGCGCCCATCCTCTCTGTTACACACTGTCTGATCTCACTTGGCCCATCCTCCCCGGGTTACACACTGCCTGATCTCACTGGGCCCATCCTTCCTGTTACACACTGTCTGATCTCACTTGGCCCATCCTCCCCGGGTTACACACTGCCTGATCTCACGGGGCCCATCCTCCCCAGGTTATCCACTGTCTGATCTCACTGGGCCCATCCTTCCCGGGTTAAACACTGTCTGATATCACTGGGCCCATCCTCCCCGGGTTACACACTACCTGATCTCACTGGGCCCATCCTCCCTGTTACACACTGTCTGATCTCACTGGGCCCATCCTCCCCGGGTCACACGCTGTCTTATCTCACTGGGCCCATCCTCCCCGGGTTACACACTGTCTATCTCACTGGGCCCATCCTTCCCGGGTTACACACTGCCTGATCTCACTGGGCCCATCCTCCCCGGGTTACACACTCTCTGATCTCACTGGGCCCATCCTCCCCGGGTCACACGCTGTCTGATCTCACTTGGTCCATCCTCCCCGGTTTACACACTGTCTGATCTCACTGGGCCCATCCTCCCCAGGTTACACACTGCCTGATCTCACTGGGCCCATCCTCCCTTTTACACACTGTCTGATCTCACTTGGCCCATCCTCCCCGGGTTACACACTGCCTGATCTCACTGGGCCCATCCTTCCTGTTACACACTGTCTGATCTCACTTGGCCCATCCTCCCCGGGTTACACACTGCCTGATCTCACGGGGCCCATTCTCCCCGGGTTACGCACTGTCTGATCTCACTTGCCCAATCCAAACCGGGATAAACACTGTCTGATCTCTCTGGGCCCATCCTCCCCGGGTTACACACTGCCTGATCTCACTGCGCCCATCCTCTCTGTTACACACTGTCTGATCTCACTTGGCCCATCCTCCCCGGGTTACACACTGCCTGATCTCACTGGGCCCATCCTTCCTGGTACACACTATCTGACCTCACTTGCCCCATCCTCCCCGGGTTACACACTGTCTGACCTCACTAGGCCCATCCTCTCCGGTTTACACACATTTGAGTAGTAAACTGGGTAAAGATTAGCAGAGTGAGTTTCGAAGGGACAGAAATATTAATAAAGGTAATAGGCATTAGTGACTAAAGTGATACCAGGGAAAAATTGATAAACAATTAAAGCTGAAGATACTATATCTGAATGCACGAAGCATTCACAACAAAATAGATGAATTAATAGCGCAGATTGAAATAAATAGATTGGATTTAATAACCATTACAGGGACGTGATTTCAGAGTGACCAAGGTTGAGTACTAAATATTCCACGATATTTGACTTTTAGAAGAAACAGCCAGAATGGTAAAGGTGGAGGTGCAGTCCTTAAAATAAAGAAGTGAATAAAGACAGTACAGAGAAAGGAACGTCCACTGAAAAATAAAATGTAGAATCAGCTTGGGTGGAGCTGAGAAACAACGAGAGGCAGAAAACATAAGTGGGTGTAGTCTATAGGCCATCCATCAGTGGTTGTACTGTCTAGCAGAGTATAAATCAGGACATTGGAGATGCATGCAACAACAGTAATACATTAATCATGGGGAACTTTAACTTTCATATAGACTGGGGAACCATATTTGCAGAAATAGTGCTGAGGTAGAGCTCATGGAATGCATTCAAGATTGTTTTCTAGATCAGTATGTCAAGGAACCTACGAAGAAATTGTTTATTTTCGATCTAGTACTGCGCAATGAGACAGTGATAATTAATAACATTGTAGCAAAGTAACCTCTGGGGACAAGTGATCATAAAATAATAACATTTTATGCTGTGTTTGAGATTGATTTATTTAAGTCCGAAACTGGGGCCCTAAACCTGAACAAAGCAAACTACGTAGGTATGAGAGGCGAATTGGCTAAGGCAGGTTGGGAAACTAGATTCAAAGATATGACAATAGAAAAGCAATGGCAAACATTTGAAGGAATAATCCATAATTGGCAACAAATATACATTCTTTCATAAAAACACGATGTGAATAATGGTCCAACGGTGGCAAACATGAGAAATTAAAATAGTATTAGATTAAATGAAGAGGGATATAATATTGCCAAAAAGAGTAGTAAGCCTGAGGATTGAGAGACTTTTAGAATTTTTCAAAGGAGGACCAAAAAATTGACAAAGAAAAGGAAAATGCAATGCGAGCGACAACTAGAGAAAGACTGTAAAAAGTTTTGTTGGGATGTAAAAAGGAAAAGATCAGAGAAAGTAGAAGTGGGTTTCTTACAAGCTGAGACAGGAGAAATTATAATGAGGAATAAGGAAATGGCAGTAAAATTAAACAAATAATTTGTTGTGTGGCTTCACAGAAGAAGACACAAAAAAACTCCCAGAAATAGTGGAGAACCAAGAGTCTAGCGAGAATGAGGAACCGAAATGAATTAGTATTAGTAAAAAAATATTACAGGAGAAATTAATGGGATTGAAAGCCGATAAATCCCCTCTACCTGATGGACTACATCCTAGGGTTTTGAAATTGATGGCTATAGAGATAGTGGATGCATTGGTTGTCATCTTGCAGAATTCGATAGGTTCTAGAACAGTTCTGACAGATTGGAAGGCAACAAATGCAACCCCATTATTTAGGGAAGTAGGGAGAGAGAATACGGGGATCTCGGCACCAGTTAGCCTGACATCCGTCGTAGGGAGAATGCCTGAATCTATTATTAAGGACGTGGAAACAGGGAACTTAGAAAATAATAATAGGAATGGGCAGAGTCAACAAAGATTTATGAAAGGGAAATCATGGTTCACGAATCTGTTATGAGTGTTTTGAGGTTGTAACTAGCAGAATTGATACGGGGGAACCAGTTGATGTGGTGTATTTGGATTTTTCGAGGCATTTGAGAAGGTGCCACTCAAGAGATTATTAAACAAAATTAGGGCTCATTGGACTGGGGGAATATACTAGCATGGATTGAGGATTGGTTGACGGATAGAAAACCGAGAGTAGGATGAAACAGGTAATTTTCGGGCTGGCAGGCTGTGACTTGTGGGGTACTGCACAGTAGCTGATCTCACGGGGCCCAAACGCTCCCCCCCCAACTATGTTGCACATTTCTGATCTCACTGGCAGTTGCATTACAAATTGTGCAACTCTACAAACCCTCAGCTCCGTGGCTGTGTGTTTAATTTGGTATTTTTCCTCATACTGAAAGTCCGACCGCGTGAGAGGTCCGCATTTTCACTCACCCAGACGGAAATGCGCCTTTTCTCTTCACAATGCTGACACTGTCCGATCTCACTGGCGCCATCCTCCATCCCCGGATCATCCCCTGTATTATGACCCTGTTCAGTCCATTCCCTGGACTTTATATCCCGGGCCATCCCCTGTGTTATGACCCGGATCAGTTCATTCCCTGGGGTTTATATTCCGAGCCATCTCCTGTATTAGGACCCGTTTCAATCCATTCCCTGGTGCTTTTCTACCGGACCATCCCTTATGACCTGGTTCAATGCATTTCCGTGGGATTTATATCCCAACACAACCCTGCGACACTTTAAAGTCCCTCGCTGTGATCTAAACCACGGGCTGAGCAGCCGCGCTGTCAGGCCGTGTGCTGAATGGAGCCGAGTACCCTCAGTCACAGAGCGCGGCCCCTGTAACACGGGGAACCATCCTGTTTCTTACCGTCACTCACACACCGGCCCGCGCCGCCCGGCCCGGCACACAGCAAACCCAGCCCACTAAACATCTCCGGATTCACTGCAGCGACACCCCTGTTTCCCGGAGAACGTACCTGCTCCTTACCGTCTCTCGCCGTTCGCCCCGCGCCGCCCGGCACAAGAGGCAAACTGACCCGTGACTGAGAATCCCCGGAATAACGGCAGGGAGCAAGACTGCGCCTGCGTGAGAGCAAGAGAGTGAGACTGCGCCTGCGCAACAGAGCCAACTACTTTGCCTGCTCTCATTAAGTTATTGGCGGAACAGGATAGCCTTCCTGAATGGAATCCAAATGTTCCTATGTGTCTATGGTCTTGTATTGTCCCATATTTATATCATGTGTTAATTATCTGGAACTAGTATTAACAATCAATCATATAAAGTCACTTTGTAAACAGTTGTAACATGAATAAACGTGTATCATGTAATTAGAACTCGCAGATACACAGCCATTGGGAACGAGTGAAAGGATTCACTAGAACTGTGATGTCTGAGGTGTAACAGGAAACGAACGTGACAGAAGATGAGTTAGACCAACAGTAAATGTGAATCTTACAGGATGTGTGCTTTACAAACATGAATTAATTAATCACTGGTGAATCTCGATGGCATTGCTCAAACTCAAACCGATGAACTGGAATGTCTTTTCACTGCTTCTGTAGGAAGATGCCAGAACGGCAGGCGGACATGTGCAAATGTTAGAACATGTGCGAACTCCTGGAGCAATATTCACTTTTCAGAAAGGGGTTGAAACAGTCTTTATGTATATAAGAAGCATTTTTAAACCATGGCAAGAGGTCGTTTTACGAATTAAGAGTATCCATATAACCTACTGTTCCAACACGGTGGCATAGTGGTTAGCACTGATGCCTCACAGCGCCAGGGACCCAGGTTCGAATCCGGCCTCGGGTGACTGTCTGTGTGGAGTTTGCACATTCTCCCCATGTCTGCGTGGGTTCCCTCCGGGTGCTCCGGTTTCCTCCCACAGTCCAAAGATGTGCGGGTTAGGTTGATTTGGTAATAATAAATTGACAATTAGTGTAAGGGGGATTAAATACGTGGGGTTACGGGGATAGGGTGGGATATGTGTCGGTGCAGGCTCGATGGGCCGAAATGGCCTCTATCTGCACTGTGGGGATTCTGTGAACACAACAGCTTTATAATCTTATTTTAATATTGTGACCATTGTATTAAATTTATTCCAGAAGATGTCCCTACTCCTGGACTGCCGAATACACAGACAGAATTTTACACTGAATGTTTCACGGTCTTTCTGATATAAATTGGAGCCAAGGTCTCTTGTGCTGAGATCTGACAGATTGTTACACTGGCAATAGAGGAAACCACTCAGCGAAAATAACTGAACACTGAAGTAACAAAAGCAACATCACATGTTCGGAGTTTAGTGAAGAACATTAACCCTGGACATTCAGCCAGTTTTTCTAAACATGAAGCTGCGATTCCAATAACGGATTTTTACACCACCAAACCTGACACTGCGGGTTTACTGAATCCACCGTCAGTTCCCGCTGTACAGAACATTAAGCAGCGCCGCCTCGATAGAAATACATCAATAAAATAGTCATTGTTAGAAATAGGCTCCATCGCCTCTGAAAATCTAATTGTCATAAACCATCTAAATCTCTTACTGTTAACAGTGACCAATTAAATTGTTGCTAAGATACTGAATTTGATGAAAAGCATTTGACAGTCACCTTCTTTACAGAAAGGAATGTTAGAGCTTTTGAATATACACGTCATTTCATGAAACTGCAGTTCCTGTTTAAAGAACTGAAACATCTTGTTTTTAGTTACTGTTAAAATAAGATCCCCACAATAATCACGGGACTGTGTTGAAGGAGCACGGAAATAAATCTAGACAGTATGGGAACAAACACTGCTCTCAGTTTAATAACAAGAACCCTCGGCCGAGGCAGTGAGCTCGATCAGGAGAACAGCTAGACCGCGTGTCTCTGGACCATTAGTCCAGGCCACTGGATTATTAGCACAGTAATATAAGCACTGTGCTACCGGACCATTAATATTGTCATTATGGGCGCGAGATTGGATTCTGTGGTCCTGGCTGTGCAGCACCCGAACACCCCACATCTGTAGCTGGCGCTAATCGCCAGGTGTAACCTGACATCAGTGAATTTCAATCAATTCCCTGCGCTCCAAGGACCAGTACATTTCAACCTGGGAGCTACTGGGCGGGCGGCAGTCTGAATACCTGTGACAGACACTGAGACGGAATTTCTCGGGGGGTCAGCGGGCGCATTTGGTTACCAGTCCCACGGGATCCCGCACTGTGTCAGATCCCAGTCTCACGGGTTCCAGCACTGTGCCAGTTCCCAGTCCCATGGGTTCCCACACTCTGCCAGTTCCCAGTTCCACGGGTTCCCCCACTCTGCCAGTTCCCAGTCCCATGGGTTCCCACACTCTGCCAGGTCCCAGTCCCATGGGTTCCCACACTCTGCCAGTTCCAAGTCCCACGGTTTCCCACACTCTGCCAGATCCCAGTCCCACAGGTTCCAAACTCTGCCAGTACCCAGTCCCACGGGTTCCCACAATGTGCCAGATCCCAGTCCCACGGGTTCCCGCACTCAACCAGATACCAGTCCCACTGTATTCCAAACTCTGCCAGATACCAGTACCACGGGTACCCACATTCTGACAGATCGCAGTCCCACAGATTCCCGCACTCTGCCAGATCCCAGTCCCACGTGTACCCACACTCTGTCAGATCCCAGTCCCACGGGTTCCCGCACTCTGCCAGTTCCCAGTCCCACTGATTCCTGTACTCTGCCAGATCCCAGTCTCACGGGTTCAGGCACTCTGCCAGATCCCAGTCTCACGGGTTCAGGCACTCTGCCAGAACCCATTCCCACGGGTTCCCGCTCTCTGCCAGTTCAGAGTCCCATGGGTTCCCGCACTCTGCCAGTTCCCAGTCTCACGGGTTCCCGCACTCTGCCAGTTCCCAGTCCCACGGAAACCTGCACTCTGCCAGATCCCAGTCTCACGGGTTCCTGCACTCTGCCAGATCTCAGTCTCACGGTTTCCCGCACTCTGCCAGAACCCAGTCCCACGGATTCCCGCACTCTGCCAGATCCCAGTCTCACGGTTTCCCGCACTCTGCCAGATCCCAGTCTCACGGATTCCCGCACTCGGACAGATCCCAGTCCCACGGATTCCCACACTCTGCCAGATCCCAGTCCCACGGCTTCCCACACTCTGCCAGAACCCATTCCCACCGGTTCCCGCTCTCTGTCTGTTCTGGGTCCCACGGGTTCCCACACTCTGCCAGATCCCAGTCTCACGTGTTTACGAACTTTGCCTGATCCCAGTCTCACGGCTTCCCACACTCTGCCAGAACCCATTCCCACGGGTTCCCGCACTCTGCCAGATCAGAGTCCCATGGGTTCCCGCAATCTGCCAGATCCCAGTCTCACGGGATTCCGCACTCTGCCTGATCCCAGTCTCACGGGATCCCGCAGTCTGCCAGATCCCAGTCTCACCGGTTCCGACACTCTGTCAGATCCCAGTCTCACGGGTACCCACACTCTGCCAGATGCCATTCCCACGGGATCCCACACTCTGCCAGTTCCCAGACCTACGGGTTTCCACACTCTGGCAGTTTCCCTGTCACAGGGATTGCCAAACTCTGCCAGTTCCCAGTCCCACGTGTACCCACACTCTGTGAGATCACAGTCCCACGGGTTCCCGCACCCTGCCAGTTCCCATTCCAGCGGGTTCCCGCACTCTGTCAGTTCCCAGTCTCACGGGTTCCCGCACTCTGCCAGTTTCTAGTCCCACGGGTTCCCACAATATGTCTGATCCCAGTCCCATGGGTTCCCGCACTCCGTCAGATCCCAGTCTCAGGGATTCCATCAGTGTGCCAGTTCCCAGTCCCACGGGTTCCCACACTCTGCCAGTTCCCAGTCCCACGGGTTCCCACACTCTGCCAGATCCCAGTCTCACGGGTTCCCGCACTCTGTCAGATCCCAGGCCCACGGGTTCACGCACTCTGCCAGTTGCCAGTCCCACGTGTTCCCCCACTCTGCCAGTTCCCAGTCCCACGGGTTACCACACTCTGCCAGATCCCAGTCCCACGGGTTCCCACACTCTGCCAGTTCCTAGTCCAACGTGTTCCCACACTCTGCCAGTTCCCAGTCCCACTGGTACAAGCATTCTGATAGATTCCAGTCTCAAGGGTTCCCACAATCTGTCAGATTCCAGTCCAAGGGTTCCCGTACTCTGCCAGATCCCAGTCCCACGTTTACCCACACTCTGTGAGATCCCAGTCCCATGGGTCCCACAATCTGTCTGATCCCAGTCCCACGGTTTCCCGCAGTCCGTCAGATCCCAGTCTCACGGATTCCAGCACTGTGCCAGTTCCCAGTCTCAAGGGTTCCCACACTGTGCCAGATCACGGTCTCACGAGTTGCCGCACTCTGTCAGATCCCAGTCCCACGGGTTCCCGCACTCTGCCAGTTCCCAGTTCCACGGGTTACCGCACTCTGCCAGTTCCCAGTCCCACGGGTTCCCCCACTCTGCCAGTTCCCAGTCCCACGGGTTACCACACTCTGCCAGATCCCAGTCCAACTGGTTCCCACACTCTGCCAGTTCCCAGTCCCACGGATTCCCACACTATGCCTGATCTGAGTCCCACGGGTTCCCACACTCTGCCAGTTCCCAGTCCCACTGGTACACGCATTCTGACAGATTCCAGTCTCAAGGGTTTCCACATCTGTCAGATTCCAGTCACACGTGTAACACACTTTGCCGATCCGTCCAAGGTGTACCCACCTCTGTAGATCCCAGTCCCCGGTTTCCCGCACCACTGCCAGTTCCCAGTCCACGGGATCCCGCACTCTTTCAGATCCCAGTCTCACGGGTAGCTGCACTCTGCCACGTTTCCAGCACACGGTGTTCACACAATCTGTCAGATCCCAGTCACCCACGGGTTTCCCGCACATCTGCCTGATCCAGGTCTCACGGGTTCCACTCTCTGCCCAGATCCCAGTACCAGGGTTCCAACTCTGCCAGTTTCAGTCCCACGGATTCCCGCACTCTGCTGAGTTCCCAGTCCAGGGTTCAGCACTCTGCAGTTCCAGTCTCACGGGTTTCCGCACTCTGCAGATCCCAGTCTCTCGTTTCCGCACTCTGCTCAGATCCCAGGCTCACGGATTCCCGCACTCGGACAGATCCCAGTCCCACGGATTCCCACACCCTGCTAGATCCCAGTCCCACGGCTTCCCACACTCTGCCAGAACCCATTCCCACGGGTTCCCGCACTCTGCCAGATCAGAGTCCCATGGGTTCCCGCAATCTGCCAGATCCCAGTCTCACGGGATTCCGCACTCTGCCTGATCCCAGTCTCACGGGATCCCGCAGTCTGCCAGATCCCAGTCTCACCGGTTCCCACACTCTGTCAGATCCCAGTCTCACGGGTACCCACACTCTGCCAGATGCCATTCCCACGGGATCCCACACTCTGCCAGTTCCCAGACCTACGGGTTTCCACACTCTGGCAGTTTCCCTGTCACAGGGATTGCCAAACTCTGCCAGTTCCCAGTCCCACGTGTACCCACACTCTGTGAGATCACAGTCCCACGGGTTCCCGCACCCTGCCAGTTCCCAGTCCAGCGGGTTCCCGCACTCTGTCAGTTCCCAGTCTCACGGGTTCCCGCACTCTGCCAGTTTCTAGTCCCACGGGTTCCCACAATATGTCTGATCCCAGTCCCATGGGTTCCCGCACTCCGTCAGATCCCAGTCTCAGGGATTCCATCAGTGTGCCAGTTCCCAGTCCCATGGGTTCCCACACTCTGCCAGTTCCCAGTCCCACGGGTTCCCACACTCTGCCAGATCCCAGTCTCACGGGTTCCCGCACTCTGCCAGTTGCCAGTCCCACGGGTTACCACACTCTGTCAGATCCCAGGCCCACGGGTTCACGCACTCTGCCAGTTGCCAGTCCCACGGGTTACCACACTCTGCCAGATCCCAGTCTCACGGGTTCCCGCACTCTGTCAGATCCCAGTCACACGGGTTCCCGCACTCTGCCAGTTGCCAGTCCCACGTGTTCCCCCACTCTGCCAGATCCCAGTCCCACGGGTTCCCACACTCTGCCCGTTCCTAGTCCAACGTGTTCCCACACTCTGCCAGTTCCCAGTCCCACTGGTACAAGCATTCTGATAGATTCCAGTCTCAAGGGTTCCCACAATCTGTCAGATTCCAGTCCAAGGGTTCCCGTACTCTGCCAGATCCCAGTCCCACGTTTACCCACACTCTGTGAGATCCCAGTCCCATGGGTCCCACAATCTGTCTGATCCCAGTCCCACGGTTTCCCGCAGTCCGTCAGATCCCAGTCTCACGGATTCCAGCACTGTGCCAGTTCCCAGTCTCAAGGGTTCCCACACTGTGCCAGATCACGGTCTCACGAGTTGCCGCACTCTGTCAGATCCCAGTCCCACGGGTTCCCGCACTCTGCCAGTTCCCAGTTCCACGGGTTACCGCACTCTGCCAGTTCCCAGTCCCACGGGTTCCCCCACTCTGCCAGTTCCCAGTCCCACGGGTTACCACACTCTGCCAGATCCCAGTCCAACTGGTTCCCACACTCTGCCAGTTCCCAGTCCCACGGATTCCCACACTATGCCTGATCTGAGTCCCAAGGGTTCCCACACTCTGCCAGTTCCCAGTCCCACTGGTACACGCATTCTGACAGATTCCAGTCTCAAGGGTTTCCACAATCTGTCAGATTCCAGTCACACGTGTACACACACTTTGCCAGATCCCAGTCCCACGTGTACCCACACTCTGTCAGATCCCAGTCCCACGGTTTCCCGCACCCTGCCAGTTCCCAGTCCCACGGGATCCCGCACTCTGTCAGATCCCAGTCTCACGGGTAGCTGCACTCTGCCAGTTTCCAGCACCACGGGTTCCCACAATCTGTCAGATCCAAGTCTCACGGGTTCCCACAATCTGTCTGATCCCAGTCCCACGGGTTCCCGCACTCTGCCTGATCCCAGTCTCACGGGTTCCCACTCTCTGCCAGATCCCAGTCCCACGGGTTCCCACACTCTGCCAGTTTCCAGTCCCACGGATTCCCGCACTCTGCGAGTTCCCAGTCCCACGGGTTCCAGCACTCTGCCAGTTCCCAGTCTAACGGGTTCCCACACTCTGCCAGATCCCAGTCTCACGGGTTTCCGCACTCTGCCAGATCTCAGTCCCACGGGTTCCCACACCCTGCCAGATCCCAGTCCCACGTGTTCCCACACTCTGCCAAATCAGAGTCCCACGGGTTCCCACACTCTGACAGTTCCCAGTTCCACTGGTACACGCATTCTGACAGATTCCAGTCTCAAGGATTCCCACAATCTTTCAGATTCCAGTCCCACGGGTTCGCACACTCTGACAGATCCCAGTCCCACAGTTTCCCACACTCTGCCAGCTCCCAGTCCCACGGGTTCCCACACACTGACAGTTCCCAGTCTCACGGGTTCCCGCACTCTGCCAGTTCCCAGTCCTACGCGTTCGCACACTCTGCCAGATCCCAATCTCACGGGTTCCCGCACTCTGCCAGTTTCCAGTCTCACGGGTTTCCGCACTCTGCCAGATCCCAGTCCTATGGTTTTCCACACTCTGGCAGATCCCTGTGCCACGGTTTCCCACACTCTGCTAATTCCCAATCCCACCGGATACCGCACTCTGAAAGTTCCCAGTCCCACGGGTTCCCACACTCTGCCAGATCCCAGTCCCACGGGTTTCCACACACTGCCAGTTCCCAGTCCCACGGGTTCCCACACTCTGCCAGTTCCCAGTCCCACTGGTACACGCATTCTGACAGATTCCAGTCTCAAGGGTTCCCACAATCTGTCAGATTCCAGTCCCACGGGTTCCCGCACTCTGCCAGATCCCAGTCACACGTGTACCCACACTCTGTCAGATCCCAGTCCACGGATTCCCGCACCCCACCAGTTCCCAGTCCAACGTGTACCCACACTCTGTCAGATCCCAGTCCCACGGGTTCCTGCACCCTACCAGTTCCCAGTCCAACGTGTACCCACACTCTGCCAGTTCCCAGTCCCACAGGTTCCAAACTCTGCCAGTTCCCAGTCCCACGGGTTCCCACACTGTGCCAGATCCCAGTCCCACGGGTTCCCGCACTCTGCCAGTTCCCAGTCCCACGGGTTCCCACACTCTGCCAGTTCCCAGTCCCACTGGTACACGCATTCTGACAGATTCCAGTCTCAAGGGTTCCCACAATCTTTCAGATTCCAGTCCCACGGGTTCGCACACTCTGACAGATCCCAGTCCCACTGTTTCCCACACTCTGCCAGATCCCAGTCCCACGGGTTCCCACACACTGACAGTTCCCAGTCTCACGGCTTTCCGCACTCTGCCAGTTCCCAGTCCGAAAGGTTTCCACAGTCTGCCAGATCCCAGTGCCACGGGTTCCCACACTCTGCCAGATCCCAGTCCTACGCGTTCGCACACTCTGCCAGATCCCAATCTCACGGGTTCCCGCACTCTGCCAGAGCCCAGTCTCACGGGTTCCCACACTCTGCCAGATCCCAGTCCTACGGTTTTCCACACTCTGGCAGATCCCTTTCCCACGGTTTCCCACACTCTGCCAGTTCCCACTCCCACGGGTTCCCACACTGTGCCAGATCCCAGTCTCACGGGTTCCCGCACTCTGCCAGTTCCCAGTCCCACGGGTTCCCACACTCTGCCAGTTCCCAGTCCCACTGGTACATGCATTCTGACAGATTCCAGCCTCAAGGGTTTCCACACTCTGCCACATGCCAGTCACACGTGTACCCACATTCTGTCAAATCCCAGTCCACGGATTCCCGCCCCCTGCCAGTTCCCTGTCCCACGTGTACCCACACTCTGTCAGGTCCCAGTCCCACGTGTTCCCGCTCCCTGCCAGTTCCCAGTCCCATGGGTTCCCGCACTCTGTCAGATCCCAGTCTCACGGGTAGCTGCACTCTGCCAGTTTCCAGTCCCACGGGTTCCCACAATCTGTCAGATCCCAGTCTCACGGGTTCCCACAATCTGTCTGATCCCAGTCCCACGGGTTCCCGCAGTCTGCCAGATCCCAGTCTCACGGGTTCCCGCACTCTGTCAGTTTCCAGTCCCACGGGATCCCGCACTCTGTCAGATCCCAGTCCCACGGGATCCCGCACTCTGTCAGATCCCAGTCTCACGGGTTCCCGCACTCTGCCAGAGCCCAGTCTCACGGGTTCCCACACTCTGCCAGATCCCAGTCCTATGGTTTTCCACACTCTGGCAGATCCCTGTCCCACGGTTTCCCACACTCTGCTAATTCCCAATCCCACCGATTACCGCACTCTGACAGTTCCCAGTCCCACGGGTTCCCACACTCTGCCAGATCCCAGTCCCACGGGTTTCCACACACTGCCAGTTTCCAGTCCCACGAGGTCCCACACTGTGCCAGTTCCCAGTCCCATGGGTTCCCACACTCTGCCAGGTCCCAGTCCCATGGGTTCCCACACTCTGCCAGTTCCCAGTCCCACGGTTTCCCACACTCTGTCAGATCCCAGTCTCACGGGTTCCCACACCCTGCCAGTTCCCAGTCCCACGTGTTCCCACACTCTGCCAAATCAGAGTCCCACGGGTTCCCACACTCTGACAGTTCCCAGTCCCACTGGTACACGCATTCTGACAGATTCCAGTCTCAAGGATTCCCACAATCTTTCAGATTCCAGTCCCACGGGTTCGCACACTCTGACAGATCCCAGTCCCACAGTTTCCCACACTCTGCCAGATCCCAGTCCCACGGGTTCCCACACACTGACAGTTCCCAGTCTCACGGGTTTCCGCACTCTGCCATATCCCAGTCCTATGGTTTTCCACACTCTGGCAGATCCCTGTCCCACGGTTTCCCACACTCTGCTAATTCCCAATCCCACCGGATACCGCACTCTGAAAGTTCCCAGTCCCACGGGTTCCCACACTCTGCCAGATCCCAGTCCCACGGGTTTCCACACACTGCCAGTTCCCAGTCCCACGGGTTCCCACACTCTGCCAGTTCCCAGGCCCACTGGTACACGCATTCTGACAGATTCCAGTCTCAAGGGTTCCCACAATCTGTCAGATTCCAGTCCCACGGGTTCCCGCACTCTGCCAGATCCCAGTCACACGTGTACCCACACTCTGTCAGATCCCAGTCCACGGATTCCCGCACCCCACCAGTTCCCAGTCCAACGTGTACCCACACTCTGTCAGATCCCAGTCCCACGGGTTCCCGCACCCTACCAGTTCCCAGTCCAACGTGTACCCACACTCTGCCAGATCCCAGTCCCACAGGTTCCAAACTCTGCCAGTACCCAGTCCCACGGGTTCCCACACTGTGCCAGATCCAGTCCCACGTGTTCCCGCACTCTGCCTGTTCCCAGTCCCATGGGTTCCCACACTCTGCCAGTTCCCAGTCCCACGGTTTCCCACACTCTGTCAGATCCCAGTCTCACGGGTTCCCACACCCTGCCAGTTCCCAGTCCCACGGGTTCCCACACTCTGCCAGTTCCCAGTCCCACTGGTACACGCATTCTGACAGATTCCAGTCTCAAGGTTTCCCACACTCTGTCAGATCCCAGTCCACGGATTCCCGCACTCCACCAGTTCCAAGTTCAACGTGCACCCACACTCTGTCAGATCCCAGTCCCACGGGTTCCTGCACCCTACCAGTTCCCAGTCCAACGTGTACCCACACTCTGCCAGTTCCCAGTCCCACAGGTTCCAAACTCTGCCAGTTCCCAGTCCCACGGGTTCCCACACTGTGCCAGATCCCAGTCCACGGGTTCCCGCTCTCTGCCAGTTCCCAGTCCCACGGGTTCCCACACTCTGCCAGTTCCCAGTCCCACTGGTACACGCATTCTGACAGATTCCAGTCTCAAGGGTTCCCACAATCTTTCAGATTCCAGTCCCACGGGTTCGCACACTCTGACAGATCCCAGTCCCACTGTTTCCCACACTCTGCCAGATCCCAGTCCCACGGGTTCCCACACACTGACAGTTCCCAGTCTCACGGGTTCCCGCACTCTGCCAGTTCCCAGTCCGAAAGGTTTCCACAGTCTGCCAGATCCCAATCTCACGGGTTCCCGCACTCTGCCAGAGCCCAGTCTCACGGGTTCCCACACTCTGCCAGATCCCAGTCCTACGGTTTTCCACACTCTGGCAGATCCCTGTCCCACGGTTTCCCACACTCTGCCAGTTCCCACTCCCACGGGTTCCCACACTGTGCCAGATCCCAGTCCCACGGGTTCCCGCACTCTGCCAGTTCCCAGTCCCACGGGTTCCCAAACTCTGCCAGTTCCCAGTCCCACTGGTACACGCATTCTGACAGATTCCAGCATCAAGGGTTTCCGCACTCTGCCACATGCCAGTCACACGTGTACCCACATTCTGTCAAATCCCAGTCCACGGATTCCCGCCCCCTGCCAGTTCCCTGTCCCACGTGTACCCACACTCTGTCAGATCCCAGTCCCACGTGTTCCCGCTCCCTGCCAGTTCCCAGTCCCATGGGTTCCCGCACTCTGTCAGATCCCAGTCTCACGGGTAGCTGCACTCTGCCAGTTTCCAGTCCCACGGGTTCCCACAATCTGTCAGATCCCAGTCTCACGGGTTCCCACAATCTGTCTGATCCCAGTCCCACGGGTTCCCGCACTCTGCCAGATCCCAGTCTCACGGGTTCCCGCACTCTGTCAGTTTCCAGTCCCACGGGATCCCGCACTCTGTCAGATCCCAGTCTCACCGGTTCCAGCACTGTGCCAGTTCCCAGTCCCATGGGTTCCCACACTCTGCAAGTTCCCAGTCCCACGGGTTCCCGCACTCTGCCAGTTACCAGTCCCACGGGATCCGGCACTCTGTCAGATCCCAGTCTCACGGGTTCCAGCACTGTGCCAGTTCCCAGTCCCATGGGTTCCCACACTCTGCCAGTTCCCAGTTCCACGGGTTCCCACACTCTGCCAGAGCCCAGTCTCACGGGTTCCCACACTCTGCCAGATCCCAGTCCTACGGTTTTCCACACTCTGGCAGATCCCTGTCCCACGGTTTCCCAAACTCTGCCAGTTCCCACTCCCACGGGTTCCCACACTGTGCCAGATCCCAGTCCCACGGGTTCCCACACACTGACAGTTCCCAGTCCCACGGGTTCCCGCACTCTGCCAGATCCCAGTCTCACGGGATCCCGCACTCTGTCAGTTCCCAGTCCAACGGGTTCCCACACTCTGCTGATCCCAGTCCACGGGTTCCCACACTTGCCAGTTCCCAGTCCCAAGGTTTCCCACACTCTGCCAGTTCCCAGTCCCTGGGTTCCCACACTCTGCCGTTCCCAGTCCCACGGGTTCCCGCACTCTGCCAGATCCCAGTCCACAGGTTCCGCCACCTGCCAGTACCCAGT
This sequence comes from Squalus acanthias, assembly GCA_030390025.1. NCBI lineage: Eukaryota > Metazoa > Chordata > Chondrichthyes > Squaliformes > Squalidae > Squalus > Squalus acanthias. The sequence continues at coordinate 128,045 of JASTWF010000969.1, forward strand.
CCCACGGGTTCCCCCACTGTGCCAGATCCCAGTCCCACGGGTTACCGCCACTCTGCCCCAGTTCCCAGTCCCACGAGCGTTCCCACCACTCTGCCAGATCCCAGTCTCCCACTGGTACCCGCCAGCTCTGACAGATCCCAGTCTCACGATTCCCAGCACTCGTTCCAGATTCCAGTCCCCCGGGTCCGCCACCCTGCCAGATCCCAGTCCCACTGTTTCCCACACTCTGCCAGATCCCAGTCCACGGAGTTCCCGCACACTGACAGATCCCAGTCTCACGGATTCCAGCACTGTGCCCAGTTCCCAGTCCGAAGGGTTCCCACAATCTGCCAGATCCCAGTGCCACGGGTTCCCACACTCTGCCAGATCCAGTCCTAAGCGTTCGCAAACTCTGCCAGATCCCAATCTCACGGGTTCCCGCACTCTGCCAGAGCCCAGTCTCACGGGTTCCCACACTCTGCCAGATCCCAGTCCTACGGTTTTCCACACTCTGGCAGATCCCTGTCCCACGGTTTCCCACACTCTGCTAATTCCCAATCCCACCGATTACCGCACACTGCCAGTTTCCAGTCCCACGAGGTCCCACACTCTGCCAGTTCCCATTCCCACTGGTACACGCATTCTGACAGATTCCAGTCTCAAGGGTTCCCACAATTTGTCAGATTCCAGTCCCACGGGTTCCCGCACTCTGCCAGATCCCAGTCACACATGTACCCACACTCTGTCAGATCCGAGTCCACGGATTCCCGCAGCCCATCAGTTCCCAGTCCAACGTGTACCCACACTCTGTCAGATCCCAGTCCCATGGGTTCCCGCACCCTACCAGTTCCCAGTCCAACGTGTACCCACACTCCGCCAGATCCCAGTCCCATAGGTTGCCACACTCTGCCAGTTCCCAGTCCCACGGGTTCCCACACTCTGCCAGTTCCCAGTCCCACTGGTACACGCATTCTGACAGATTCCAGCCTCAAGGGTTTCCGCACTCTGCCACATCCCAGTCACACGTGTATCCACATTCTGTCAGATCCCAGTCCACGGATTCCCGCACCTGCCAGTTCCCAGTCCGACGGGTTCCCACAATCTGTCAGATCCCAGTCTCACGGGTTTCCACAATCTGTCTGATCCCAGTCCCACGGGATCCCGCACTCTGTCAGATCCCAGTCTCACGGATTCCAGCACTGTGCCAGTTCCCAGTCCCATGGGTTCCCACACTCTGCCAGTTCCCAGTCCCACGGGTTCCCGTACTCTGCCAGTTACCAGTCCCACGGGATCCCGCACTGTGTCAGATCCCAGTCTCACGGGTTCCAGCACTGTGCCAGTTCCCAGTCCCATGGGTTCCCACACTCTGCCAGTTCCCAGTTCCACGGGTTCCCCCACTCTGCCAGTTCCCAGTCCCATGGGTTCCCACACTCTGCCAGTTCCCAGTCCCATGGGTTCCCACACTCTGCCAGTTCCCAGTCCCACGCTTTCCCACACTCTGCCAGTTCCCAGTCCCACGTGTTCCAACACTCTGCCAAATCAGAGTCCCACGGGTTCCCGCACTCTGCCAGATCCCAGTCCCACGGGTTCCCACACTCTGCCAGATACCAGTCCCACGGGTTCCCGCAATCTGCCAGATCCCAGTCCCACGGGTTCCCACACTCTGCCAGTTCCCAGTCCCACGGGTTCCCGCACTCTGCCAGATCCCAGGCCCACGGGTTCCCGCACTCTGCCAGATCCCAGACTCACGGTTTTCCGCACTCTGCCAGATCCCAGTCCCACGGGTTCCCACACTCTGCCTGATCCCAGTCCCACGGGTTCCCACACTCTGCCAGATCAGAGTCACAAGGTTTCCCACACTCTGCCAGTTCCCAGTCCCACGGGTTCCCACACTCTGCCAGTTCCCAATCTCACGGTTCCCGCACTCTGCCAGTTTCCAGTCTCATGGGTTTCCGCACTCTTCCAGTTCCCAGTCCCACGGTTTCCCACACTCTGCCAGATCACAGTCTCACGGGTTCCCGCACTCTGTCAGATCCCAGTCCCACGGGTTCCCGCACTCTGCCAGTTCCCAGTCCCACGGGTTCCCACACTCTGCCAGATCACAGTCTCACGGGCTCCCGCACTCTGTCAGATCCCAGTCTCACGAATTCCAACACTGTGCCAGTTCCCAGTCCCACGGGTTTCCCCACTCTGCCAGTTCCCAGTCCCACGGGTTCCCGCGCTCTGCCAGATCCCAGTCCCACGTGTGCCCACACTCTGTCAGATCTCAGTCCCACGGGTTCCCACACTCTGTCAGATCCCAGTCTCACGGGTGACTGCACTCTGCCAGTTGCCAGTACCACGGGTTCCCACAATCTGTCAGATCCCAGTCCCACGGGTTCCCGCACTCTGCCAGATCCCAGTCTCACGGGTTCCCACTATCTGCCAGATCCCAGTCACACGGGTTCCAGCACTCTGCCAGTTTCCAGTCCCACGGATTCCCGCACTCTGCCAGTTCCCAGTCCCACGGGTTCCAGCACTCTGCCAGTTCCCAGTCGCCTGGGATCCAGCACTCTGTCAGTTTCCAGTCCCACGGATTTCCGCACTCTGCCAGTTCCCAGTCTCACGGGTCCCCAAACTCTGGCACTTCCCAGTCTCACGGGTTTCCACAATCTGTCTGATCCCAGTCCCACGTGTTCCCGCACTCTGCCAGATCCCAGTCTCACGGGTTCCCGCACTCTGTCAGTTTCCAGTCCCACGGGATCCCCCACTCTGTCAGATCCCAGTCTCACGGATTCCAGCACTGTGCCAGTTCCCAGTCCCAAGGCTTCCCACACTCTGCCAGTTCCCAGTCCCACGGGTTCCCGTACTCTGCCAGTTACCAGTCCCACGGGATCCCGCACTGTGTCAGATCCCAGTCTCACGGGTTCCAGCACTGTGCCAGTTCCCAGTCCCATGGGTTCCCACACTCTGCCAGTTCCCAGTTCCACGGGTTCCCCCACTCTGCCAGTTCCCAGTCCCATGGGTTCCCACACTCTGCCAGGTCCCAGTCCCATGGGTTCCCACACTCTGCCAGTTCCCAGTCCCACGGTTTCCCACACTCTGTCAGATCCCAGTCTCACGGGTTCCCACACCCTGCCAGTTCCCAGTCCCACGTGTTCCCACACTCTGCCAGATCCCAGTCCCACGGGTTCCCACACTCTGCCTGATCCCAGTCCCACGGGTTCCCACACTCTGCCAGATCAGAGTCACAAGGTTTCCCACACTCTGCCAGTTCCCAGTCCCACGGGTTCCCACACTCTGCCAGTTCCCAATCTCACGGGTTCCCGCACTCTGCCAGTTTCCAGTCTCATGGGTTCCCGCACTCTGCCAGTTCCCAGTGCCACGGGTTCCCACACTGTGCCAGATCACAGTCTCACGGGTTCCAGCACTCTGTCAGATCCCAGTCTCACGGATTCCAGCACTGTGACAGTTCCCAGTCCCACTGGTTTCCCCACTCTGCCAGTTCCCAGTCCCACGGGTTCCCGCGCTCTGCCAGATCCCAGTCCCACGTGTGCCCACACTCTGTCAGATCTCAGTCCCACGGGTTCCCACACTCTGTCAGATCCCAGTCTCACGGGTGGCTGCACTCTGCCAGTTGCCAGTACCACGGGTTCCCACAATCTGTCAGATCCCAGTCCCACGGGTTCCCACACTCTGTCAGATCCCAGTCTCACGGGTGGCTGCACTCTGCCAGTTGCCAGTACCACGGGTTCCCACAATCTGTCAGATCCCAGTCCACGGGTTCCCGCACTCTGCCAGATCCTAGTCTCACGGGTTCCCACTATCTGCCAGAGCCCAGTCACACGGGTTCCAGCACTCTGCCAGTTTCCAGTCCCACGGATTCCCGCACTCTGCCAGTTCCCAGTCCCACGGGTTCCAGCACTCTGCCAGTTCCCAGTCGCCTGGGATCCAGCACTCTGCCAGTTTCCAGTCCCACGGATTTCCGCACTCTGCCAGTTCCCAGTCTCACGGGTCCCCAAACTCTGGCACTTCCCAGTCCAATGGGTTCCCACACTCTGCCAGTTCCCAGTCCCACGTGTTCCACACTCTGCCAAATCAGAGTCCCACGGGTTCCCGCACTCTGCCAGATCCCAGTCCCACGGGTTCCCACACTCTGCCAGTTCCCAGTCCCACGGGTTCCCACACTCTGCCAGATACCAGTCCCACGGGTTCCCGCACTCTGCCAGTTCCCAGTCCCACGGGTTCCCACACTCTGCCAGTTCCCAGTCCCACGGGTTCCCGCACTCTGCCAGATCCCAGTCCCACGGGTTCCCGCACTCTGCCAGATCCCAGACCACGGGTTCCCCACTCTGCCGATCCCAGTCCCACGGGTTTCCCACACTCTGCCAGTTCCCAGTCCACGGATTCCCGCACTCTGGCCAGTTCCCAGTCCCACGGGTTCACAGCACTCTGCCAGTTCCCAGTCCCAAGGGTTCCCGCACTCTGCCAGTTCCAGTCACACGGGTCCCCACACTCTGGCACTGTCCCAGTCCACGGGTTCACCACTCTGCCAGATCCCAGTCCCACGGGTTCCCTCACTCAGGCAGATCCCAGTCTCACGGTTTCCCACAATCTGTCTGATCCCAGTCCCACGTGTTCCGCACTCTGCCAGATTCCAGTCTCACGGGTTCCCGCACTCTGTCAGTTTCCAGTCCCACGGGTTCCCGCACTCTGTCAGATCCCAGTCTCACGGATTCCAGCACTGTGCCAGTTCCCAGTCCCAAGGTTCCCCACTCTGCCAGTTCCCAGTCCCTCGGGTTCCCGTACTCTGCCAGTTACCAGTCCCACGGGATCCCGCACTGTGTCAGTTCCCAGTCCCATGGGTTCCCACACTCTGCCAGTTCCCAGTTCCACGGGTTCCCCCACTCTGCCAGTTCCCAGTCCCATGGGTTCCCACACTCTGCCAGTTCCCAGTCCCACGGGTTCCCACACTCTGCCAGTTCCCAGTCCCACGGGTTCCCACACTCTGCCAGATACCAGTCCCACGGGTTCCCGCAATCTGCCAGATCCCAGTCCCACGGGTTCCCAAACTCTGGCATGTCCCAGTCCAACGGGTTCCCACTCTCTGCCAGATCCCAGTCTCACGGGTTCCCACTCTCTGTCAGATTCCAGTCCCACGGGTTCCCACAATCTGTCAGATCCGAAACTCACGGGTTCCCACACTCTGCCAGTTCCCAGTCCCACGGATTCCTACACTCTGCCAGTTCCCAGTCCCACGGGTTCCCCCACTCTGCCAGTTCCCAGTCACACGGGTTCCCAAACTCTGGCATTTCCCAGTCCAACGGATTCCTGCACTTCTGCCAGATCCCAGTCCCACGGGTTCCCCACTCTGCCAGTTCCCAGTCCCACGGGTTCCCGCACTCTGCCAGATCCCAGTCCCCACGGGTTCCCACACTCTGCCAGATCTCAGTCCCAGGGGTTCCCACACTCTGCCAGATCTCAGTCCCACGGGTTCCCGCACTCTGCCAGATCCAGACTCACGGTTTTGCGCACATCTGCCAGATCCCAGTCCCACGGGTTCCACACTCTGCCTGATCCCAGTCCCCCACCGGGTACATACACTCTGCCAGATCCCAGTCCCACGGGTTCCACACTCTTCCAGTTTCCAATCCACGGGTTCCACAATCTGACTGATTCCCAGTCCACGGGTTCCCGCACTCGTCAGATCCCAGTCTCACGGATTCCAGCACTGTGCCAGTTCCCAAACTCACGGGTTCCCACAATCTGTCTGATCCCAGTCCCCACGGGGTCCCGCACTCTGCCAGTTCCCAGTTACACGGGTTCCCACACTCTGCCAGTTCGCAGTCCCACGGATTCCTGCACTCTGCCAGTTCCCAGTCCCACTGGTTCCCCCACTCTGCCAGTTCCCAGTCCCACGGGTTCCCAAACTCTGGCATTTCCCAGTCCAACAGATTCCTGCACTCTGCCAGATCCCAGTCCCACGGGTTCCCACACTCTGCCAGCTCCCAATCCCACTGGTACACGCATTCTGACAGATTCCAGTCTCAAGGTTTCCCACAATCTATCAGATCGCATTCCACGGATTCCTGCACCCTGCCAGTTCCCAGTCCCACGTGTACCCACACTCTGTCAGATCCCAGCCCCAGTGGTTCCCTCACCCTGCCAGTCCCCAGTCCCACGGGTTCCCGCACTCTGTCAGATCCCAGTCTCACGGGTTCCCTCACCCTGCCACTCCCCAGTCCCACGGGTTCCCCCACTCTGCCAGTTCCCAGTCCCACGGGTTCCCAAACTCTGGCACTTCCCAGTCCAACGGATTCCTGCACTCTGTCAGATCCCAGTCCCACGGGTTCACACACTCTGTCAGATCCCAGTCCAACGGGTTCCCGCACTCTGCCAGGTCCCAGTCCCACGGGTTCCCACACTCTGCCAGTTCCCAGTCCCACGGTTTCCCACACTCTGTCAGATCCCAGTCTCACGGGTTCCCACACCCTGCCAGTTCCCAGTCCCACGTGTTCCCACACTCTGCCAAATCAGAGTCCCACGGGTTCCCGCACTCTGCCAGATCCCAGTCCCACGGGTTCCCACACTCTGACAGTTCCCAGTCCCACGGGTTCCCACACTCTGCCAGATACCAGTCCCACGGGTTCCCGCAATCTGCCAGATCCCAGTCCCACGGGTTCCCACACTCTGCCAGTTCCCAGTCCCACGGGTTTCCCGCACTCTGCCAGATCCCAGTCCCACGGGTTCCCGCACTCTGCCAGATCCCAGACTCACAGTTTTCCGCACTCTGCCAGATCCCAGTCCCACGGGTTCCCACACTCTGCATGATCCCAGTCCCACGGGTTTCCCACCCTCTGCCAGATCAGGTCACACGGTTCCCACACTCTGCCAGATCACAGTCTCACGGGTTCCCGCACTCTGTCAGTTCCCAGTCCCACGGATTCCAGCACTGTGCCAGTTCCCAGTCCCACGGGTTTCCCCACTCTGCCAGTTCCCAGTCCCACGGGTTCCCACACTCTGCCAGATCCCAGTCCCACGGTGCCCACACTCTGTCAGATCTCAGTCCCACGGGTTCCCACACTCTGTCTGATCCCAGTCCCACGGGTTCCCGCACTCTGCCAGATCCTAGTCTCACGGTTCCCACTATCTGCCAGATCCCAGTCACACGGGTTCCAGGACTCTGCCAGTTTCCAGTCCCACGGATTCCCGCACTCTGCCAGTTCCCAGTCCCATGGGTTCCAGCACTCTGCCAGTTCCCAGTCGCCTGGGATCCAGCACTCTGCCAGTTTCCAGTCCCACGGATTTCCGACTCTGCCAGTTCCCAGTCTCACGGGTCCCCAACTCTGGCACTTCCCAGTCCAAGGGTTGCCACACTCTGCCAGATCCCAGTCTCACGGGTTTCCGCACCTCTGCCAGATCCCAGTCCCACGGGTTCCCCACTCTGCCAGTTCCTGTCCCACGGGTTCCCACACTCTGCCAGATCAGATTCCCACGGGTTCCGCACTCTGTCCAGTTTCCCAGTCCCACTGGGTACACGCATTCTGACAGATTCAGTCCCACGGGTTCCCAAACTCTGGCAGTCCCAGTCCAACGGATTCCTGCACTCTGCCAGTTCCAGTCCCACGGGTTCCCACTCTCTGCCAGATCCCAGTCTCACGGGTTCCCACTCTCTGTCAGATTCCAGTCCCACGGGTTCCCACAATCTGTCAGATCCCAAACTCACGGGTTCCCACACTCTGCCAGTTCCCAGTCCACGGATTCCTACACTCTGCCAGTTCCCAGTCCCACGGGTTCCCCCACTCTGCCAGTTCCCAGTCACACGGGTTCCCAAACTCTGGCATTTCCCAGTCCAACGGATTCCTGCACTCTGCCAGATCCCAGTCCCACGGGTTCCCACACTCTGCCAGTTCCCAGTCTAACGGGTTCCCGCACTCTGCCAGATCCCAGTCCCACGGGTTCCCACACTCTGCCAGATCTCAGTCCCAGGGGTTCCCACACTCTGCCAGATCTCAGTCCCACGGGTTCACACACTCTGCCAGATCCCAGACTCACGGTTTTGCGCACTCTGCCAGATCCCAGTCCCACGGGTTCCCACACTCTGCCTGATCCCAGTACCACGGGTACATACACTCTGCCAGATCCCAGTCCCACGGGTTCCCACACTCTTCCAGTTTCCAAATCCACGGGTTCCCACAATCTGTCTGATCCCAGTCCCACGGGTTCCCGCACTCCGTCAGATCCCAGTCTCACGGATTCCAGCACTGTGCCAGTTCCCAAACTCACGGGTTCCCACAATCTGTCTGATCCCAGTCCCACGGGGTCCCGCACTCTGCCAGTTCCCAGTTACACGGATTCCCACACTCTGCCAGTTCCCAGTCCCACGGATTCCTGCACTCTGCCAGTTCCCAGTCCCACTGGTTCCCCCACTCTGCCAGTTCCCAGTCCCACGGGTTCCCAAACTCTGGCATTTCCCAGTCCAACAGATTCCTGCACTCTGCCAGATCCCAGTCCCACGGGTTCCCACACTCTGCCAGCTCCCAATCCCACTGGTACACGCATTCTGACAGATTCCAGTCTCAAGGTTTCCCACAATCTATCAGATCGCAGTCCACGGATTCCTGCACCCTGCCAGTTCCCAGTCCCACGTGTACCCACACTCTGTCAGATCCCAGCCCCAGTGGTTCCCTCACCCTGCCAGTCCCCAGTCCCACGGGTTCCCGCACTCTGTCAGATCCCAGTCTCACGGGTTCCCTCACCCTGCCACTCCCCAGTCCCACGGGTTCCCCCACTCTGCCAGTTCCCAGTCCCACGGGTTCCCAAACTCTGGCACTTCCCAGTCCAACGGATTCCTGCACTCTGTCAGATCCCAGTCCCACGGGTTCACACACTCTGTCAGATCCCAGTCCAACGGGTTCCCGCACTCTGCCAGTTCCCAGTCCCACGGGTTCCCACACTCTGCCAGTTCCCAGTCCCACGGGTTCCCACACTCTGCCAGTTCCCAGTCCCACTGGTACACGCATTCTGACAGATTCCAGTCTCAAGGGTTCCCACAATCTGTCAGATTCCAGTCCCACAGGTTCGCGCACTCTTTCAGATCCCAGTCCCATGTGTACCACACTCTGTCAGATCCCAGTCCACGGATTCCCGCACCCTGCCAGTTCCCAGTCCCACGTGTACCCACACTCTGTCAGATCCCAGTCCCACGGGTTCCCGCACTCTGTCAGATCCCAGTCCCACGGGCTCCCACAATCTGTCTGATCCCAGTCCCACGGGTTACCGCACTCTGCCAGATCCCAGTCTCACTGGTTCCAGCACTCTGCCAGTTCCCAGTCCCACGGGTTCCCGCACTCTGTCAGATCCCAGTCCCACGGGTTCCCCACTCTGCCAGTTCCCGTTCCCACTGGTACACGCATTATGACCGATTCCAGCCTCAACGGGTTCCAGCACTGTGCCACGTTCCAGTCCCACGTGTACCCCACATCTGTCCAATCCCAGTCCCACGATACCCGCGCCCTGCCAGATCCCAGTCCCACGTGTTCCACACTCTGTCAGATCCCAGTCCCACGGGTTCCCACCACTCGCAGATCCCAGTCCCCACGGGTTCCCGCACTCTGCCAGATCCCTCAGTCCTCACGGTTCGCACACTCTGCCAGATCCCCATTCCACGGGTTCCCGCACTCTGCCAGATCCCAGTCCCACGTGATTCCCGCACTCAGCCCAGTTCCCAGTCCCACGGGTTCCGCACTCTGCCAGTTCCCAGTCTCCTGCGTATCCAGCACTCTGCCAGATCCAGTCCCACGGATTTCCGACACTCTGCCATGTCCCAGTCTCACGGGTCCCCAAACTCTGGCACTTCCCAGTCCAACGGGTTGCCACACTCTGCCAGATCCCAGTCTCACGGGTTTCCGCACTCAGCCAGATCCCAGTCTCACGGGTTCCCACACTCTGCCAGTTCCCAGTCCCACGGGTTCCCACACTCTGCCAGATCAGAGTCCCACGGGTTCCCGCACTCTGCCAGTTCCAGTCCCACTGGTACACGCATTCTGACAGATTCCAGTCCCACGGGTTCCCAAACTCTGGCATGTCCCAGTCCAACGGATTCCTGCACTCTGCCAGTTCCCAGTCCACGGGTTCCCACTCTCTGCCAGATCCCAGTCTCACGGGTTCCCACTCTCTGTCAGATTCCAGTCCCACGGGTTCCACAATCTGTCAGATCCCAAACTCACGGGTTCCCACACTCTGCCAGTTCCCAGTCCCACGGATTCCTACACTCTGCCAGTTCCCAGTCCCACGGGTTCCCCCACTCTGCCAGTTCCCAGTCCCACGGGTTCCCAAACTCTGGCATTTCCCAGTCCAACGGATTCCTGCACTCTGCCAGATCCCAGTCCCACGGGTTCCCACACTCTGCCAGTTCCCAGTCTAACGGGTTCCGCACTCTGCCAGATCCCAGTCCCACGGGTTCCCACACTCTGCCAGATCTCAGTCCCAGGGGTTCCCACACTCTGCCAGATCTCAGTCCCACGGGTTCACACACTCTGCCAGATCCCAGTCCCACGGTTTCCACACTCTGCCAGATTCCAGTCCCACGTGTTCCCACACTCTGCCAGTTCCAGTCCCACTGGTACACGCATCTGACAGATTCCAGTCTCAAGGGTTCCCACAATCTGTCAGATTCCAGTCCCACAGGTTCGCGCACTCTTTCCAGATCCCAGTCCCATGTGTACCACACTCTGTCAGATACCAGTCCACGGATTCCCGCACCCTGCCAGTTCCCAGTCCCACGTGTACCCACACTCTGTCAGATCCCAGTCCCACGGGTTCCCACACTCTGCCAGATCACAGTCTCACGGGTCCCGCACTCTGTCAGATCCCAGTCCCACGGGTTCCCGCACTCTGCCAGTTCCCAGTCCCACGGGTTCCCACGTCTGCCAGATCACAGTCTCACGGGTTCCCGCACTCTGTCAGATCCCAGTCTCACGGATTCCAGCACTGTGCCAGTTCCCAGTCCCACGGGTTTCCCCACTCTGCCAGTTCCCAGTCCCACGGGTTCCCGCACTCTGCCAGATCCCAGTCCCACGTGTGCCCACACTCTGTCAGATCTCAGTCCCACGGGTTCCCACACTCTGTCTGATCCCAGTCCCACGGGTTCCCGCACTCTGCCAGATCCTAGTCTCACGGGTTCCCACTATCTGCCAGATCCCAGTCACACGGGTTCCAGCACTCTGCCAGTTTCCAGTCCCACGGATTCCCGCACTCTGCCAGTTCCCAGTCCCATGGGTTCCAGCACTCTGCCAGTTCCAGTCGCCTGGATCCAGCACTCTGCCAGTTTCCAGTCCCACGGATTTCCGAACTCTGCCAGTTCCCAGTCTCACGGGTCCCCAAACTCTGGCACTTCCCAGTCCAACGGTTGCCACACTCTGCCAGATCCCAGTCTCACGGGTTTCCCGCACTCTGCCAGATCCCAGTCTCACGGGTTCCCACACTCTGCCAGTTCCCAGTCCCACGGGTTCCCACACTCTGCCAGATCAGAGTCCCACGGGTTCCCGCACTCTGCCAGTTCCCAGTCCCACTGGTACACGCATTCTGACAGATTCCAGTCCCACGGGTTCCCAAACTCTGGCATGTCCCAGTCCAACGGATTCCTGCACTCTGCCAGTTCCCAGTCCCACGGGTTCCCACTCTCTGCCAGATCCCAGTCTCACGGGTTCCCACTCTCTGTCAGATTCCAGTCCCACGGGTTCCCACAATCTGTCAGATCCCAAACTCACGGGTTCCCACACTCTGCCAGTTCCCAGTCCACGGATTCCTACACTCTGCCAGTTCCCAGTCCCACGGGTTCCCCCACTCTGCCAGTTCCCAGTCACACGGGTTCCCAAACTCTGGCATTTCCCAGTCCAACGGATTCCTGCACTCTGCCAGATCCCAGTCCCACGGGTTCCCACACTCTGCCAGTTCCCAGTCTAACGGGTTCCCGCACTCTGCCAGATCCCAGTCCCACGGGTTCCCACACTCTGCCAGATCTCAGTCCCAGGGGTTCCCACACTCTGCCAGATCTCAGTCCCACGGGTTCACACACTCTGCCAGATCCCAGTCCCACGGTTTCCACACTCTGCCAGATCCCAGTCCCACGGGTTCCCACACTCTGCCCAGTTTCCAGTCCCACTGGTTCCCGCACTCTGCCTGTTTCCAGTCCCACTGGTTCCCACACTCTGCAGATCCCTATCCACTGGTTCCCTCACTCTGCAAGAAAGCGAATGTGTGTGAGTCAGAGTCTGGCTATGTGTTTGAGAGCTATGCCTGCCGAAGTTGAATAGCTGTGATTGCAGGCATGGTGTGAAATGTGGATTTGAGATTGAGTAGGTGCAGATGCTTGGTGGGTGAGTGGTGTGGTGTGATGGTTTGTGCAGTGTGTGCAGTCTGAGGTTGACATAGATATAGACCTAGACATATAAGGTAGGAGCAGGAGTAGGCCATTCGGCCCTTCGAGCCTGTTCTGCAATTTAATGAGATCATGGCGGATCATCCAAATTCAGTATCCTGTCCCTGCCTTCTCCCCATATCCCTTGATCCCTTCAGACTTAAGAAATATTTCTAACTCCTTCTTGAATATATTTAATGAATTGGCCTCAACTGCATTGTGTGGTAGAGAACTCCACAGGTTCACCCACTCTCTGGGTGAAGAAATTCCTCCTCATCTCAGTCCTAAATGGCTTACCCTTTATCATTAGACTATGACCCTTGGTTTCTGGACTGTCCCGCCATCGGGAACATCCTTCTTGCATCTAGTCTGTCTAGTCCTGTTAGAATTTTATACGTTTCAATGAGATCCCCTCTCACTCTTCTAAACTCTAGCGAATATAAGCTTAATCGAAACAATCTCTCCTCATACTACATCCTACAATCCCATGTATCAGTCTGTTGAATCTTCGCTGCACTCTCTCCATGGGAAAGAACATCCTTCCTCAGATAAGGTGACCAAAACTGCGCACAATCCTCAAGGTGTGGTCTCACCAAGGCCCTGTACAACTGCAGCAAGTCATCCTTGCTCCTGTACTTGAATCCTCTCGCTATGAAGGTCAACATACCATTTGCCTTCTTAACCGCCTGCTGCACCTGCATGCTTTCCTTCAGCGACTGGTGCACAAGCACACCCAGTTCTAGTTGCACTTCCCTTTTCCAAATCTTTTGGCCGTTCAGATAATAATCTGTCTCCCTGTTTTTGCAACCGAAGTGACAAACCTCGCATTTATCCACATTATACTGCATTTGCCATGCATCTGCCCAATAACCCAACCTGTCCAAATTATACTGGAGTTTCTCTGCATCTCCTCACAGCACACACGCCCACCCGGCTTTGTGTCGTCCTGCAAACTTGGAGATATTGGCCCAGAAATTTGACTCGGAGGCTTGCCGCGGGGGTAAGGATCGTGCGCGATATCACTCTCCGCGCCGGCCGTTGTGTTTTGGGCCCACAGGAACTTCGGGTCCTGGGCCTCTCCCTAGTGCCAGCGCGCAGTGTGTGCGTGTCCCAGGGGCGCAGTTAGGGCGATGCGACGTCTGGGATCACGTGGGCCATGGAGAGCCAATGGCAGCAGACTATCTTTCATTCATAGATTTGACAGGAGACTTGTCAAATCTGTGAATGAAAGAGACCCCAAAAGAACAGCTAAACTCAAACAAATTTTTAAAAAAACCTTACACATTATAAAATAACTATAGTTAAATAAATTAACCACTTTAAACAAAAATTTTAATTTTTGAAAAAATTAAAACGTTAAAAAAAATTAATAAATATAAACTTACCTTTCTTTAAAGTCTCTAAAAAAGATAAACCTGTTGAAAAAATTAAAAATTATACTTAATTAAACTATTTACCTTGTTCAAAAGGGGACTTACACCTCCATTTTACATGTGTATAATCTTCCATACTTACCCTCCGCGTTGAAACCTGAACAAAAACCTAAGGGGTAAAAATTCAGTTGGTTGCGCCTCCGTTAGCGCCTTAAAATGGGCGCTAATGGGGCGTTAAGGCGCTAACGCCCGGGCGCAGCGCTGTTTGCGCCGCTCGAGAACTTAACTTGAGATTGTGCGGCGGCGCTAAAACTTACCGCTGCGACCACCTGCGCGCGCAGATTGTGACGTCATTCCGTGGTGCAACGCCCTTGGGGCGCCCCGGAGCGGAAATTGAGTGGCGCCCCCTGCCTTACCGCCTGGCGCTTCCAACGACCGGAAGACTGGAACGTTATCAATCGGTGTTGGGCTGGGGGGGGGCGCTATTTAAAGGGGGCCTCTTCCTGTCTTTTTCTGTGGTCGACATTATGCACCACTCGTTCTGAGAGAGAGAGAGAGATTCGGAGAGAGAGAGAGAGAGAGACTTCTACATTGACTCAACGCTTTGTGAGGTAGTTTTGCCTAGTTCATCCTAACTTTGCTGCTACTTTCGTTGCTGTACCTCATTACTTTTCTGGCAAAGAGAATATGGGGGCTGCAATGATTGGGGGCGTCGTCCTGCTCCAGCTCAATCGGAGGATAGTGAGACGCAGACAGAGAGTGGCAATGATGGCCAGACGGAGGAGGGCCATCAGGCGCATGTACAGGAGAGCTTACCCTCCCAGGGTATATCGTGAACAGCTCTCCTACATCCACATGTCCGAGGAGCTGTGTTTGCGAAGGCTGCGATTCAGCAAGGAGGTGGTCACTGAGCTCTGCCACCTGCTGCAGCCAGATCTGCAGCCTCAGCTGAGGTCCAGGACGTCTCTGTCGGTGGCAGTGAAGGTCACAGTGGCTTTGAACTTCTACGCCACTGGCTCATTCCAAGCTGCTGTTGGGGACCTCGCCAATATCTCCCAGTTTGCGGTGCATCGCTGCATCCGGCAGGTCACCAATGCCCTCTTCACAAGGAGACGAGACTTCATCTCCTTCCCTATGACCCCAGACAAGCAGCATGACCGTGCTATGGGCTTTGCGAGGGTAGCGGGCTTCCCCATGGTGCAGGGCGCCATTGACTGCACGCATGTGGCTTTGCGTGCTCCGCGAGAGAATGCAGAGGAGTTCCGGAACAGAAAGGGGTTCCATTCCTTGAATGTGCAGTTGGTCTGTGACCACAGACAGGTGATTCTCGCTGTCAATGCCCACTATCCGGGCAGCTGGCCACGATGCTTTCATCCTGCGCCAGAGTACTGTGGCAGAAATTTTCGAGGCACCGCATCAGCCAGTTGGTTGGCTTCTGGGGGACAAGGGGTACGCATTGAGCACCTGGCTGATGACACCGCTCCGTGCGCCAAACACCCCTGCTGAGCTGCGGTACCAGGAAAGCCAACAAGCAACCAGGAACATTATTGAGCGCACAATCGGCGTGCTCAAACAACGATTCCGCTGTCTGGACCATTCCGGAGGAGCCCTGCAGTACTCGCCTGAGCAAGTTTCCAAATTCGTAGTGGTGTGCTGCATGTTGCACAACATGGCAATCCTCAGGACGCAGCCAATGCCACCAGGCCTTGCAGCACCACAAGAGGAGGAGGAGGAAGAGGAGGAACAGGCCGAGGACGATGATCAGCAGCAGCACCAAGGCAGGAGGGCGGCCCACAATGGTCAAACTGCAAGGGCCGTCCGTCAACGACTAATAGCAAGCCGCTTCTAGGGCCCCTGCCAGTGCTACAAACACGAATCAACCCAGCACGCAACCCCTAAGCCGGCCAAGGCACCAATAATTCCAACCACCAGCCATGTATATTTTGAATACAGAAACTTATTTTTGTACAAACTCTGTGTGTGTCAATTCCTCATGACAAACTCATAGAAATAAACACAAAAAAACAGTCAATAACATAACTGGTTCTCACAACCTGGAGATAATGTCCAAAACACTAACAAAAGTTGGGCCATGAACCTCGGCCTTTAATAAAAAAATGACCAGCATTTTGGCACACCTCCTACTTTTTGCCCTTCGAGGGTGATCTCCTTCCCTTGCGCACTTCCCCCCTTCTAACCCTACTGCTCCTCCGTAATGGGACCTCAGTGGCTGCAGCAAGGCTGGTGGAAGGCTGCTGCTTGTCAGACCCTGACACTGCAGATGCCCCTGAAGGACGGCCTCGACCACTTCTGGCCTGGAGGGCCCGGCTGCAGACTGCACCAACTCTGCATGGGCGGCAGCAGTCTGTCCTACAGGCGGTGGCAAGTGCAGTGGAGAAGTGACAGTGTTGGCAGCAGGAATGCTGTCATCGTGAGAGAGGACAGCAACTCCCTGCTCGCCCGACACACTGGCACTCCCACGGGGCAGCACTTCAGCATCCGGAGCAATTTGCCGGAGAACAGATTGCTGGCCTGCTGCGGCGCGGTGACAGCCCCGGGGACATGTGCACGAACCATCGAGGATGGCAGCAGTCAGTGCTCGCGTGGCCTCAATCTGAGTCTGCATGAGAGCAGTCTCAGATGGATTCCTGGCAGCCAGTGACTGAATTGCAGCAGTAAGCTTTAGTGTGGCATCCGCCTGTGCTACAGCGAAGTGCTCCACACTCCTTGCCAGTGCCTCAATGCATTCGGGCACCCTTCCCACTGCACCCATGAGCTCAGTGTGCATGCCCACCGCCTGGCTGTTCATTTCTGCAATCAGCCGCTCCTCCTCTGCGTCCATTGCATTAGGAGTGTCTGGCATACTCTCCCTCTGGGGAGAAGGCTCCGTTCTTCCCTCCCCCCCCCATGGCGTGGCTGCAGCCCGCTGGGTCCTGGAACTTCACCATCATCAGCCCCTTCCCCCCTGCTCCCCCGTTCTTCCCTCCCCCCCAATGGCGTTGCTGCAGCCCGCTGGGTCCTGGAACTTCACCATCATCAGCCCCTTCCCCCCTGCTCCCCTCCGGGGAAGGCGTGTTCCCAGTGTGGCCATGGGCTTCCTCGGGAGAGGGTGGCACTGATGCTCCGGCTTCCTCTTCCTCCTCAGCTGCAGCATCACTCCCAGTGGCAGCTTCAGGGACCATCTCCTCAGCTGGTGAATCACCATCTGAAAGCAGGGAGTACAAGAGTGGCTTTAGCGTGAGGACAGGGTGGCAGTAAGGGAGGAATAAGTGCAGCGAGTTAGCAAGTTGGATTTGAAAGTGTCAAAGGCTGGTATTGTGAGGGACAAGTGGAAGGACAGAGGACAAAAAGGTGATGACCTTACCATTGCTGTCCACAACGGGGTCGGCGTCTCCAGTGGCGACGGGACCGATCACCCGGCTTGCCACAATCCTGTGGACGCGCTCCTCCAGATCGCTGAGGGGTTGCAGCTGAAGCCGCCCTCCACCCGTCCGTTGCTGCTGTCTCCGATTATGAGCCAGCTTAGCCTGCAAGAAAAAGGACAGCATCTGAGTCAATATACAGCCATGGTCTTGCCTGATGTGCCTCCCATAGGTGAATAGCCCTTACAATATGCAGCCATGGTCTTGCCTGATGTGCCTCCCATAGGTGAATAGCCCTTACAATATGCAGCCATGGTCTTGCCTGATGTGCCTCCATAGGTGAATAGCCCTTACTGTATGCAAAGTGTGGAATGTGTGTGTGTGTTTGATGAAAGGGCCATAGGTGTTGCATGAGTGTTGTGCATTGGGGTTTTAAGGACCCTCTGGCCATAGAGTGAGGTTGAGATGGAGGGATGGAGAGGTATTGAGAAAAGCCACTCACCCTGACGACCCGAGTGAGGTCGTTGAACTTTTTGCGGCACTGACATGGGTCCTGGGGCACCATGCTCCTGGAGGAGACGCTCTGAGCCACCTCCCTCCACACTCTTCTGAACTCGCGTGGCAAAGGCCTCCTGCCACTCTCCGGGAACAGCATGCATCGTCTGCGCTCCACTGCGTCAACCAGAGCATCCAAGGCCCGCTCGGTGAAGCGATGAGCGCGTTCTCTCACCCTCTCCATGCTTGGCAGCAAAATGGATTACAGGTCTCTCCAGGCTGAGATTCAAGGCTGCAATGAGCAGGGTGTGGCTGGGGAGCAAGTGGCCCCCCCCCGCTTTAAGAAGTGTCCGGCGCCAGTGTGTCTGTGTTCCCTCGCTAACTGGCAGCAGCTGCGCTGCGCTCGTGCGCTGAGGTAGCGCCTCACTCCTAGGCCTTTGCGCCTTAAGAGAGGTTGCAGCGCCTAATTTAGCGCTCCACTCACCTCCCGGGGCGGTAAAAGTGAAGTTTCCTGTCAGTGCCGATAATTAGCGCCAGGCGCTAATATTTGCGCGCGGACGATATTTGCGCCCCAAATGGGGCGCGACCTAATTTCTACCGATAGTGTGCTGCGTGCGCACAGCTGTTGTGCGCACGCGGTTCATCTCCGATGAAACCCCCCTCGGCCACCTGGAAGTGCCGGTTCCCGCGCATGCGCAGTGCATGCAGGATACCGGCACTTCGGTTTTGAATACCGGGTGAGTACAGAAGCGTACTCACCCGGAAGGGCCGAATTTTTTGGGCCATTGCAACTAGTTTCCCGTCGTCTCAGAACATTTATATATATTATGAATAGCTGGGGTACGAGACCGATCCCTGTGGTACCCCACTATCACCTGCCCTGCCGCTCAGAAAAAGACCCGTTTATTCCAACTCCTTTGCTTCCTGTCTCCAACCGTTCTCTATCCAAACATTAACTTAACCCAATCCCGTGAGCTTAAGCTTGCAACGCTAATCTCTTCTGCGGGACCTAATCAAAAGCCTTCTGAATGTCCAAATACACCACATCCACTGGTTCTCCTTAATCTATTCTAACAGTTACATCCTCAAAAATGCAGTAAATTAGTCAATCATGACTTACCTTTGGAACTCCAGGTCGACTTTGTCCGATCCTGTCACTGTTTCCGAA